>SEYY01012273.1:22500-72500 GCA_009176605.1 Armadillidium nasatum | reverse complement strand
AATACACCCTCTTCCACTCTGCCCGCTATTCCCCTCTTCCATCCACACATCTCTCTTATTCTTTCATTCCTGATTCTATCTACCCTCCTTAACCCCACACATAGCCCTCAATCCTTTCATTTCAAAAACTTCTAATCTTTTCCTAATATGAGCATTCATCACCCATAAATTGCAGATGGCAGACTCATACTCTCAAACATTCTTACCTTTATTTCCTTTGATATCCTCCCCTTCTTCCATACTTCCCTCAGTTCCCCCACCACTCTCATTCCTTCAATCACTCTATTCTTAATTTCCCCATCCATTTCCCCTTTTCCCTCCACTAGCATTCCCAGATATTTAAACTCTTCTACCTCCTCAAATTTCTCTCCCCCACCTTGACACCCCCCATTCCTCCCCTCTTATTGCCTCAACCCTGCTCCCAATCCTCATCACTTTACCTTTGATGAGTTTACCCTTAATCCCTTAGACACACATTCCCTCACAAAATCTTTCACCAACATTCTCAGCTTATCCCCTAGATTCTGCAACTAAGACCGCATCATCCGCAAACAACAAGACATTTACCTCCCATTTCCCCTCTCTACTTCTCAACCTAATACCCTTCCCTTCCCTCTTCATCCCCCTAACAACACCATCCATTAGCACATTAAACAACCACGGAGACTTAACACACCCCTGCCTCAGTCCAACTCCCACGTTAAACCATTCAGTCAGTTCCTCTCCTCACCCTCACCCTCGCTCTACAGTTCTCATAAAATGATTTATTTCCATTCAATAATCTACCTCTCACTCCCCCCTTCTTTATAGAACCTCAAACAATTTCCTCCTACAAACTCTATCATGCGCTTTTCCAAATCCATAAAGCATACATACCCCACTCTACCTTTCTCACTCAAATACTTGCAAAAAGCCTCCTTTTTTGTTTTAACCATATTCTCCAACTCTTCATTCCACCACTCACTCCCCTTTCTTCTACCATTACCTATTTTTTTTATCCCACACACTCTTCTCGCAACTTCCACCAATGCTCCCTTCAGTTTACTCCACTCTTCCTCCACCCCTTCCACCTCACCTCCCCTAACCTCCTCCCATTTCTCCCTTATCCCTCTTGTGTATTCACCTCTCTTCTCCTCATCTTCTAACCTCTCCACCCGTACTATCTCCACCACCCTCCCTCTCCCTCCCACTTTCTCCCAACCTCCTTTAGCTTTTATTTTCGCCACCACCAAATAATGGTCCGAAATACCCATAGCAGTTCCCCTCAGCACGTTGACATCCAACAACCTATTCCTCCATTCCCAGCTCACACACACAAAATCCAACAATCCCCTTTGTCCATTCACACCACTCACCCAAGTATATTTATGATTTTCTTTCTTTATCATATATATATATATATATATATATATATATATATATATATATATATATATATATATATATATATATATATATATATATATATATATATATATATATATATATATATATATATATATATATATATATATATATATATATATATATATATATATATATATATATATATATATATATATATATAATATATATATATATATATATATATATATATATATATATATATAATTTCATGTCACAAATTTACATTATTTTTTAAAAATTCAAATTTATTTTTTACTTCATTTCAATCATTTTGTTACTGTTCTATATAAAAAAAATATATTGCATTTTTCATTATTCATTAGTCATTTCACCTATTGATTCATTATTGTAATAAAAAACCAAAATAACCAAAAAAAACTGGTTTTTATTGTTTTTTTTTAAAAAACCATTGTTTTTTTTTTTTTTTTTTTAAACATGGTTTTTTTTCTACCCTGATATATATATATATATATATATATATATATATATATATATATATATATATATATTATATATATATATATATATATATATATATATATATATATATATATATATACATACGAGGGTGGGCTGAAAGTAACCCCTGTTCTGCCGTAAAATCTCGCACTCATTAGATAATGTAAGGAAACTAAGACTGAATGAATATCAGAGGTTTATTCAGTGAACATGTAATATTATTTTTCTACAAAATCTTGAACCTTAATATATTTTTGTAAATGTTGAGTCCATTTCTTGAAACTGGTTGAAAAGAAGTCTTGATCTGTTTTCATGAACCAGTCTTCCACCTCTTTCTTCACCTCATCATCTGAACCAAAAATCACTCCCCGGAAAATCTAATTCAATTTTGGAAAAAAGTGAAAATCACTTTGGGTCAGAACAAGACTGTAGGGTGGGTGATCACTGAATTCGAAGTTCAAGCGTTGAAGCTTCTGAAGAGACTGGGATACAATGTGATCGAACATTATCATTATACAGGAATAAAATGGTACGGTTTGCTCTTATTCGAAGGATGTGACTTTTCAATTTTTGGAGAGTTTCACAATAACGATTGAATTTTAGAGTCGTGCACTTCGACCGATATTCCGAATATACGAGGCCTTCCACATCCCAGAAATCTGTCAGCACGAGTTTAGCATCTCAAACCTTCTTACACCAGGTGAGCTTGGGTGTCTGAATTCCATATAGGCTCGTTTTATTTTTGGATCATAGAGACAGACTCACGTTTTGTCTCAAGTTACAATATTTTAAAGATATTCCGAACAACTTTGCATGCAAAAATTCAATCACTGCAAGTTGCTTCAACAAAGTTTCACTATTAGTTTCCATTTTTCTATCACTGCACAACAATGAAATCAAATAACTATAGTGTTTACGTGGCAAACCTATTACAAGCTTCAATTTTTCGACCTCAATCTGATCATGTTTATACATATTTCCGTTGCTTAGCAGCACACCACAGGCATATATATATATATATATATATATATATATATATATATATATATATATATATATATATATATATATATATATATATATATATATATAATAATCATAGAAGTTTAAAGTTTGCTATATTGAAATCGAACCCGGGCCCTATAGCATAAAAGCATGGGTTTTATATCTACGCTACAGGCGGTTCGAAAGAGAAATCCAAAGAGGAGACTTATGAATAATAATTCACAAGAACAACCTCCAAGGACTTCTCCCGACCGCGCTTGAGCGTGGGGCAACATAACCCTGGCTAGCCCCTCCCCCTTTCCTCCGGCAAACTGAACAGATAGGTCAATAATTAAAGTCTGCAAACCCTCTCGTAGATCAAAAATATTAAACATCGAACTTTAAAGTTTGTTAAAGGGGAATAGAACCCGGGCCCTATAACACAAAAGCATAGAATTTTACCTTTACGATACTGGTGGTTCAAAAGAGAAATCCAAAGAGGAGGCTTATGAATAATAATTCGCAAGAGCAACCTATAAATAACTTTTGAGTTTTAAGGTCCGGACTTGATTCCCATATAACAAACTTTAAACTACGATGTTTAATGTATTGGATCGGCGTGAGATTTGGCAGACCTTAATTATTGACATATATATATATATATATATATATATATATATATATATATATATATATATATATATATATATATATATATATATAATATATATATATATATATATATATATATATATTTCTGCTCTCTCTGAGCTTAACACTAAGATGGCGTACGGTCCTGACGGTTCTCAAAACTTGTGCTTCCGAAATTGTGCCTTGGTAAACTATTTCATCTACGTCTTTCTACTTCAACCTTCCCTTCTTGCTAGAAACATGCTCTCATTCAGCCTACGTCGAAAAAATGGAACCCATCTCAACCCGCCAACTACCGTCCTAATTCTTTAACCTCCTTTCTTTCTAAATTTTTCGAATCAATCCATAACAGGAAGATTTGGAAACATCTCAATTCTTCTAATCTTATCTCTGATCGTCAGTATGGCTTTCGTAAGAAGCGCTCTACTAGTGATCTTCTTTTCCTTCTCTCTGTCTCTTGGTCCTCGGCTCTTCGGGTTTTTGGTGAATCTTTAGCTGTGACGCTGGACATATCGAAAGCTTTCGATAGAGTCTGGCACAAAGCTTTGATTTCCAAACTTCCCTCTTTCGGAATCTATCCTTCTCTCTTTGGCCTTCTCTCTGATTCCCTTTATTTTCGTTCTATGGCAGATGTTGTAGACGGCCACCGTTCATCTTATAATCTATTAATAGTGGTGTTCCTCAAGGATTCATCCTATTCCCAACAATTTTTCTGCTTTTCATTAATTACCTCTCTATTATTTCATCTCCTATCCACTCCTATGACGATGACTCCACCCTTCATTACTCTTTTCAGCTTGAAAGGCGGCCCTCCCAACAACAGTTATTATTGAAGCAACTAACCTCTGATATATCTCGCATTTCAAATTGGGGCAGAGAAAACATAGTCGTTTTCAATGCCACCAAAACTCATTTCCTCCATTACTTTACTCGACACAATCTTCCACACAACTATGATATCTTCTTCGAAAACACACAACTCAAACCTTCATCTCTTCTTAATATTCTTGGTGTTTCTTTTTCCTGTGATCTTTCTTGGAAAGATCACATTACTTCTTTTTCTAAACAAGCTTCTAAGAGGTTAGGTGTTCTGAGGCGCCTTCAGATTTTCTTCACACCACCCAGTTGCTTACTGGTTATAGGGGTGTTGTTCGCCCCTGTATGAAGTACGCCTTAAACATCAGGAGTGGTTCCACTCATACAGCTCTCCTTGAAAAGGTTGAGTCTAGGGTTTTTCGTATTATCAACTCTCCTACTCTCACTGCTTCTCTCCAATCTTTCTGCCAGTCGAATTGCTGCGTCCCTTGTTCTATAGCATCGCTATTACAACTGACTGCTCTTCCGAACTCTCTCGTTGCATACCTAATCCTTTGAGAAGACCTCGTGTGACACGTCTTTCTACACAGTCTAATCCTTTCTCTGTCCAACTCTCTGGCCCAGACTTAACAACTACGCTCAGTCTTACATATACTTTACTGGTAAAGTTTGGAACACACTTCCTTCATCAATTTTCCTAATTTCCTATGACCTACACACCATCAAACGCCGTGTCTCGGGGGATGTCAACCTTTAATCTGACCAGGATTCTTATTGCTCCATTCTCTGGTGGAAATTTGGTAGGCCTCTGGTCTTTGCCCACCAGAGAAAAAATAAATAAATAAATATATAAAAAGGTTGAATTAGAGGCAAATGTTTGAGCGAAGAGTTCAGGTTTAGAAGAAGGTAAAACAGTATTTGTTCCGTTGGAAGATATTAAAGTAGGGAAAGAGGAAGAAGCAAAGTTAGAGTTGACATTTTTTGCAAAATGCCAGAAAGAACAGGAAGATGAGGAACCAGAAAGATTATTGCATTTTCAACGGAGAAATGAGGTTTTAGTGTTACGCAGGGTAGATTTTGTACGATTCAGGGATAAAATATAAGTAGCGTGAGTTTTGGAGTTTGAAGACAATGGTAATCCCTGAAGACAACGTCCCAGATGCCGATAGCGCGAGAACAAGTAAAGTTAAACCAAGGCTTGTTAAGTTTAGTAGAAGGAAAAGAAAATGGAATGAAGACCTCCATGCTAGAGAGAATCACCTCGGTATTGCGTTCTGCACACTCCGAGGGACCCCTCCCACGAAAGCAATAATCATTCCACGGGAAATCGAAGAAGTATGACCGCAAGTCCGACCAGCTTGCGCACCGAAGTACCACAAACGTTTCCTTTCAATAGAAGGGGGGTCTTTCCTACGGGAGACTTGAAGAGATAGAAGAGATACAAAGATAAGAAGATAATCGGAGGAACCCTGAGGAGGAAAGAGTTTAACAATATAAGGAGAAGGATTAGAAGTTAGAAAAAGGTCTAGAATGTTGTGTTCATTTCCAAGACGATCAGGGATACCATTAGGAAGCTGCACTAACTGCTCAAGGTCGTTTTGGATAGCGAAATAGAAGGCACGTTCACCAGCTGTATCATGAGAACTAGAAGAAAGCCATTGGTGGTGGTGGACATTGAAATCACCTAGTACGATGATTTCGTGTATATTTATATATATATATATATATATATATATATATATATATATATATATATATATATATATATATATATATATATATATATATATATATATATATATATATATATATATATATATATATATATATATATATATATATATATATATATATATATATATATATATATATATATATATATTATATATATATATATATATATATTATATATATATATATATATATAATATATATATTATATATATATATATATATATATATATATATATATATATATATATATATATATATATGGAGTCGTACATTCCATATCCTTTCCCTTCAACTTAACATTGCAAGCTTTGGTTTAACTCTTCTTGTTTTCTTGTTATCAGCTTATCAGCAGCATGGATGCTTTGCATCCCTTTGTACTTCTGACACCCTTCTTAATATCGTGTTCTGATATATCAGTAAGTCTTCCGTAGGAATATTATGAGTACATTCCTTCAACAAAGAAATGGTTTTGTAATTTTGGTGGCAATAGCTAGTATGACATCTTCGATTTCATATGGAATAGTTTCTGCTTTAATGGGTAAGAATAACCAAAGTAATTTTTACTGCATGGGAGAGTACGCTCCATTATTTTTTCTTTCAACTAACACTTATTAAACTTTATTTAACTCTGCTTTTTTATCATGCTTTCGTAATATGTTGCCATCATGAAATGTAGAAATTTTCAGACCTCAGGAACTTATTCTGCATATATTTCATCCTGAAATTATGTAAAATTAATTCCCCGTAACAATTAGCATCTTTCTCTCAGAAGAAAATGCTATACAGTTTTTGGTGCCTCTTTATCATATTGTTTTTTGGCATTTTCGAAAAGAAAATATATATATATATATATATATATATATATATATATATATATATATATATATATATATATATATATATATATATATATATATATATATATATATATAATATATATATATATATATATATATATATATATATATATATATATATATATATATATATATATATATATATATATATATATATATATATATATATATATATATATATATATATATATATATATATATATATATATATATATATATATATATATATATATATATATATATATATATATATATATATATATATATATATATATATATATATATATATATATATATATATATATATATATATATATATATATATATATATATATATATATATATATATATATATATATATATATATATATATATATATATATATATATATATATTATATATATATATATATATATATATATATATATATATATATATATATATATATATATATATTATATATATATATATATATATATATATATATATATATATATATATATATATATATATATATATATATATATATATATATATATATATATAATATATATATATATATATATATATATATATATATATATATATATATATATATATATATATATATATATATATATATATATAATATATATATATATATATATATATATATATATATATATATATATATATATATATATATATATAATATCAATTCTAAAGTAACTTTGTTTCTTTATATTTCTTCTCCACCTCCATTCAAAACCTTTATGACCAACCATGTAATTTAGTGTGTAGTAGTTATTTCTTTTTTCTTTGATCTTAACACTAAAAACACAATTGCAACCCTAAGTCTATTATAGAATGATATGGAAAACTTAGAAAGGTTTCCACATTACAAAAAAAAAAACTATTTCAGTAACTGTATCATATTGTTATCAAAGAATTTTTGTTAAAAGTGGTATACGAAAAAACCAAACAATCAAACATATTTCACTAAATATATTTGAGATATTTTAGATTTAAGTAATACAATTTTGAACGATTTATTTCAAATAAGATTTATACTTGAGAATGACGCAAGTAATTAATCTCTTAGATAGCTCTACTTTATTTTCTGCATGTGAAATTACGATTTAAAAACATTCATTAATTTTCTTTAAAGGATATTTCATTTTTTTTTCATTACGCTTTAACATTACTATTTATTTAAATTTTAATAAATCCCAAAAATACTTTTTATCAGTTCATATTTCTTATTTTCAAAATTGCGAACTTAATATTCAGTCAGCTTTCACTTAATAGCCATTTTGAGATTATAATCTTCCATTTGATTAACTTATTTATATATTTATTTCTTTATTTCATTATTTATTTATTCATTTTCGCTTTCTACCTTTGCAATTATATGTCTTCAGCGTAAGTCATTTGTTATCGATATATTATAAGTCATTGCAATACTTTTATTTATTTTTTTTTACCTAAATGGACAGTTATTTTTTTTTTTATTTTTTTTATTTTTTTTTTTTAAATTAAATTAATTAAAAGATATTCTTTCTTTCTCACAGGCATTTTATATTTGTTTCCTTAAACTTCCTGTGTTCAAAATGAGTTTAAATAATTCATTAAATTTCGAGGCATTGTCAATACTTAATAATAAATAAAATTATAGTCCTGACAAGTTTGCTTGAATATCTGGGTTGCTTTCTAGAAATTAATATTTAAGACCGAAGTGTAGATTCCTGCCTCTGTTGAAGAAAAGAGACACAGAAACATTCCGTGAACCAGTTGATTATATCTGTTTACTATGAACCCATTATAATCATTATTCATTTCAGATACCCTAAGCTTATATATATATATATATATATATATATATATATATATATATATATATATATATATATATATATATATATATATATATATATATATATATATATATATATATATATATATATATATATATATATATATATATACATACATATATATTATAATATATATATATATATATATATATATATATATATATATATATATATATATATATATATATATATATATATATATATATATATATATATATATATATATTATATATTATATATATATATATATATATATATATATATATATATATATATATATATATATATATATATATATATATATATATATATAATATCTCCTCCGGTGGGCAAAGGTCGGAGGCCTACCAGAGTCTACTGGAGTTGGAAAAATCCTATCCTGATCGAAGGAGGCCAACATGTCCAGATACACGGCGTTTGAAAGTATGCTAGTCAAAGGAAGTTGGATAAAAAGATAAAAGGAGTGTTTTCCACACTTTATCAGTAGAATATATGCAAGATTTGGTATAGCGTTTAAGTCTGGGGTCAAAAAAGTCAAAAGAAACAAACATTTTAAAGAAATTTACTGCAGATAAATTTCCTGTGAGAACTCCTTCAAAAGACGAGTAGGATGAGGGATGCTAGTATCGTGAAGTGTGGAATTAGATAAGAAAAAAACCTTGTAGACAATCTCAAAGGACCTTTGATATATCACATAGATGATTATAATGGTGACTTTTAAAAAGGAGGGTTGGCAGTGTAAATAATTTAAAGAACGAATAATTAAACTGAAGTCGAACGGTGAGGTTCATTTCTTCTTCTTAAGAAACTATAAATCTTTTGGCGATATGTCTAATAGAGGCCGAGAATATTGAACAGTTAAAAAAGATTTTAGGAATTGATGTAGTAAGGGATAATCTTCAATAGCTAAGAAAGAGGGTTTTTGTTCTGTTTGCACTGTTAAATTGGGAGAGTTTGCTTTTTTCACTTTGATGAAAGTTTTCTCGAGTGAGTAACGTTTTTTCCCCTTTTTGGGTGACTTTTAAAATGGAAAGATATTAGAAGATAAAGCACTGAAGTCTGAAATCATATTATTAAATTAGGGTAACAATTAAAATAGAGAATTTTGAGAATAAGTTGTTTTAGAGAAGCATGAGAGTTGGCAGGTTTTATATGCCAAAAATAGGAAGAGAATATTAGCGTGCGTAACATTAAAGCTTCCGTTGGTTTAGAAATTGATTTTTATCCAGGTTGAATGATAGTTGTAAGATCTTATCATACTTTCAAAGGACAAGTTTGGAAATAAGGAGTAAGGCTCTGTTTTGGGTTGTAATTGGGAAAGCTGTATCGTGAGGCAGAAGAATAATTTAAATAACATTGATGTTAATTCATGGTAAAAATGTTGCTTTTTTCTTCTATTGATTGACAAGTGAATGAGTGTTCTAACATTTTGGAGGAGTATCTGAGTTGAGATAGGAAAAGATGAAGCATGGAATTCAATATCATGAAGCATAAGTATAAAAAGAACGCTCTTTTTCTGAGACAGAGCCAGATTAAACTGTATTGTAGTTCCGAAATCCTTGAATGCTAGTTAGAAGAAAATTTGTTCTTAGATGACGATAAAGTACAAATTTGGTTTCTTTCGTATCTTTGTAAATTTCTCACATTTGTTTTGTTCCTTCTTCTGTTGATATTCACGTAAAGGATGTTGACTTGATTTGGACGGTATGCAGCGGGAGAAATAGAGAAAGAAAGAGGACTTATTCGGGTAGGGAGAGTATCTGTGAAATGTGGCAAGTTACTATGTGGATCCAAGGTCAAGAATCAGAGACTATCATACATGGATTCAAATAAATGATTATAATGGGTTCATAGTGAGCAGATATAATCATTGAAAGGAGCTCGTGCGACAGGCCTTTCTACACAGTCTCATCCTTTTTCTGTCCAACTCTCAGACCCCAAACTTAACCTTTATGCCCAATCTTACATACATTCTACTGGTAAAGTGTGGAACACACTCCCTTTATCTGATTTCACAACTTCCTTTGACTTGCATACTTTCAAACGCCGTGTATTTGGACATGCTGGCCTCCTTATATCAGGATAGGGTTTTTCCAACTCCACTGGGATTTGGTAGGCCTCCGGCCTTTGCCCACCGGAAGAGATATATATATATATATATATATATATATATATATATATATATATATATATATATATATATATATATATATATATATATATATATATATATATATATATATATATATATATATATATATATATATATATATATATATATATTATATATATATATATATATATATATATATATATATATATATATATATATATATATATATATATATATATATATATATATATATATATATATATATATATATAATAACGCTGTCGAGGGGTAATGATCGAATTTCCTAATTAAAGGATTAAGAAAAAAGGAATTCGATAAATCTTTGCGGTTAATTTGTAAAATAAAAAAAAAAAAAATTTGAAATGTTTTTCGATAAACATGTAATTAAAAACGTATTCTATTAATTGGATATAGCTTTTCTTATCCGATTCCAATTATCTCCTTATTTATAAAAATAAAGGAAATTTTTTTAAATATTTTTTTTATATTATTTTTTTTTATATAATTATATTATATATATATATATATATATATATATATATATATATATATATATATATATATATATATATATATATATATATATATATATATATATATATATATATATATATATATATAACACAGATAAAAAATTCCCGCACGCCAGGACTCAAAAACATTGACAACAGCGTTGCCATTAGACAATGTACAGAAGGTTCTACCACCGAGCTATGCCGCCTCCTCAGAAAAGAAGGTCAAGAATATCAAATCGATGGGAGAAGATCAACTTTTCTGCAGATTTGATAGTTCCATCTGTCCTTTGAAAAGAAATAAGTCTGAAGTGGAAGATGTAATGGAGGAAATTATTGCGAGAGTTTAAACTTGCATTCATCAACTCGTTTCACAGATCGTTAACTAAACAAGGATTTCAAGAGCTCTTCAGTGCCTATCAAATTCGAGTGATGAAAGTAGGAAAAAGTTTAAATATTGCTGTTTTGGGATGCCAGTGCACTGCAAAAATTTTCCTAACAAATCGTTGGGACAAGTGGCAAAAATGTCACAGTAATATTTTCAATAAAGAAAAGACATGTTAAAGCATAAGAAAGTTACTTCACTAATTTATTTTCTAATAAGAAAAAAGCTGAAAAAATTAGTTACATATTTGCCACTTGTCACAACGGACAAATTATTTAGAAAATGGCAGAAAGCGTTTGTGAGGAAAAGACATAGAAATTTCAAAAAAGGTATTTTGTTCTGCCATGTTAGTGATACTCCAGCGAGCTCCACGCAGATGGGAAGAGTCATATGGTGGAAATTTTCTCGAAAAACAAATTTTATCAACCTGTACACTCCCGGTTTCGAATGTTACTTGAAATTTGAGATTTCAATCGATAAATGACACCTAATTTGATTTTAGAACTTTCAACAATTAGAAGAGAGCACATTTCTTCAGATGAAGGTGGAAGTATTATTCTCTTCAGAAGCGTGTTTATCAACATGGTTGACATGTTGAAAAATTATTGCCTAATTAATCTTTATGAACTTTAAAATCGCTTTTGTTTTTTTTTCTGTTTTTTTAATTTTTTTTATCTAAACCAGAGCTTTTTGAGCTCTTAAACTCTACTGGTAAAGTCTGGTACACACTCCCTTTATCTGTTTACCTAACTTCATTTGACTGCACACTTTCTAGCGCAGTGTGTCTGTACACGTCGGCCTCTAATGACCAGGACAGAACTTTTCCAACCCATGTGGAAATTGGTAGGCCTCCGGCCTTTGCCCACTGGAGGAGATAAAAAAATAAATTATATATATATATATATATATATATATATATATATATATATATATATATATATATATATATATATATATATATATATATATATATATATATATATATAATAAAAGTAATGTATAATTTGCGTGATTTTATAAAAAGGAAAAAAAAAAAAAATATTGAAAGGATTTAAAAATCTTTAGAAAGCAAAAGAAAATGGAAAATAAATGGCAAAATAATTCTACTTTTCAAATTGTTCCATTCAGTAACAGATCAATAAATATCTATTTTAAAATAAAAAATGAAAAAAGAACCATACATAAAGAAAGAATAAATATAAATATATATATCAATATATATATATATATATATATATATATATATATATATATATATATATATATATATATATATATATATATATATATATATATATATATATATATATATATATATATATATATATATATATATATATATATATATATATATATATATATATATATATATATATATATATATATATATATATATATATATATATATATATATATATATATATATATATATATATATATATATATATATATATATATATATATATATATATATATATATATATATATATATATATATATATATATATATATATATATATATATATATATATATATATATATATATATATATATATATATATATATATATATATATATATATATATATATATATATATATATATATATATATATATATATATATATATATATATATATATATATACATATATATATATATATATATATATATATATATATATATATATATATATATATATATATATATATATATATATATATATATAAACTTCCCCTTTTTAAAATCCAATAAGAATGGAAATATTTTCTGTATAAGCCTTAAAGGAAAAGCGAAGCATTGCAACTTTTGAAGACAAAAAGCCCCAAGGAATTAGAGACTTTTAAAGAATTAAAAAACAGAGTCATTTTGGCCAGGTAAATGTTTTCTTGGAGAATTTCTTACATTGATTCGTTGGCTTTTGCAAATGAATTTTCTTACGCATGTGACTTAAGTCGCACTTCCAATCTTTTCTAGATATGCTTCATATTATATGTGCATTGCATCTCACACACAAAGATATATATATATATATATATATATATATATATATATATATATATATATATATATATATATATATATATATATATATATATATATATATATATATATATATATATATATATATATATATATATATATATATATATATATATATATATATATATATATATATATATATATATATATATATATATATATATATATATATATATATATATATATATATATATATATATATTATATATATATATATATATATATATATATATATATATATATATATATATACTATATATATATATATATATATATATATATATATATATATATATATATATATATATATATATATATATATATATATATATATATATATATATATATATATATATATATATATATATATATATATATATATATATATATATATATATATATATATATATATATATATATATATATATATATATATATATATATATATATATATATATATATATATATATATATATATATATATATATATATATATATATATATATATATATATATATATATATATATATATATATATATATATATATATATATATATATATATATATATATATATATATATATATATATATATATATATATATATATATATATATATATATATATATATATATATATATATATATATATATATATATATATATATATATATATATATATATATATATATATATATATATATATATATATATATATATATATATATATATATATATATATATATATATATATATATATATATATATATATATATATATATATATATATATATATATATATATATATATATATATATATATATATATATATATATATATATATATATATATATATATATATATATATATATATATATATATATATATATATATATATATATATATATATATATATATATATATATATATATATATATATATCAGTGATGGACGAATAAGGCTCTATCGAAACCGGGAAGCATTCTGATGTCTAATGCCACAATAATTGATCAACCGAAATGTCTTACAGCAGAGGACTTAGAATCAGATAAAAGTGAAAAAATCTCCAGTACAGCGTTCCTTACGAAATACTACACTTCGTCATTAATTGTTTTTGATTTTTAATTTTTATTCAACATTAATTAAAATAAAATATAAGTAAACACTCAAGGTAAATATTAAAGTAAATATAAAAAGAGGAAACAACAAAACCTGAAGTTTGCAATTTTCACAAAAAATTCATTTGAGAGCATGGCACTCTTTTTACTGTGAGAGTGAAGCAATGGTGTTGGAATGGGAGAGATAAATTATCTCGAGCACCTGACATTGAAGAACCTATAGAAAAGAGATAATGCCCCAACGTCACATCGCAGAGATATAGTGTCAAGAGAGTTTGAATGTAGGGGCCAGTTTATTAGACAACCTTAAATTCACCCTTGTTCATAAAAGTCGAAGCCTCTCCCTTACTCCAGCCACAAATGAAACAACAGTACTCCGTACAAAGGTGGATAAGACCCTTATATAATTGAATTAAAATTCGGAAAGAAAAATCCTCGCAACCTGAACAGAACTCCTAGCTTATTTTAAGGCCCTCTAGTAACCTATGTGATTTGAGATTTCCAAGACAATTTACTGCTTATGTTCAGACCAAGAATGTTTTTGTTTTTCACAGGTGAGACAGTAGAGTCGTCGAAACAGATAGAAAAGTTACTAAGTGTTTTTGGAAGGTGGAAAAATTGTTTAAAAAAGTAAAATTTCACAAGATTGAGGCGCTCCACAGGGAAATCTACTCCAGCCCAGCAAAGTAGAATTCGAGAGTCAACTCTAGATGCAAAAGAGGGAAAAAATTTGAAATAAGAGGAAGAATGGAGAGTCGAGTCATTGACATAAGAATGAATGGAGTTATAAATGCTATTGAGAAAATCGTTAATGAAAAATAAGAATAAAATTGCAGACAGAACAGAAATTAGAAGAATACCACAGTTAACAAGAAAGAAGGAAGAGATCGCTGAATTTACAAAAGCTGATATGGAACAATCTTATAGAAACTAAACATAAGTAAGGAAAGAAAAGGAAGAAACTCTTATAATTTGAAGAATACCACAGTTAGCAAGAAAGGAGAAAGAGGTCGCTGAATTTACAAAAGCTGATATGGAACAATCATATAGAAAACTAAACATAAGTAAGGAAAGAAAAGGAAAAAACTCTTATTAGGGAAGCTTAGAGAGTGTTAACGCTTGCCATAAATTGTCAAATGCTTTGGATATGTCAAGCGCCATCACACAAGACTTCCCATAGTCCCTAAGGGCAGAAGACCATAAAATCAGTGAGATAAAAGAGTATGTTATCATTCGAACTATAGCATGGAAAACCATACTGATTATCCAGGAAATGAGAGTTGATGAGAGTTTCAAAGATTTTCGGCAGAATGCAAGGACGATAGTTAAAAAGATTAGAACGGTTACTTTTCTTAGGAATGGATGCGCTTTCAACGCAGTAGGAAAGTATTAGTATTAAGTCGTAGGAAATAAAATTGAACGAGTGTAGGCACTAACTCAGACTCACACCCTCTCAAAATATGAGGAAGAATGCCATCCATGGATCTCAGGATCTCATCCACACGTTCATGTTTGAATTTAGAAAGAGACATGCAGCACACTAGAGGAGTAGTTGGATGAGGGATTCTAGAATCGTCAAGTGTAGAATTAGATAAAAAAAAATAGTTGAAGGTTTTATCCTTTCAGAAGGAGTGTTAGCGACAGTACTGTCAGAGCGAGTAAGAAGAGAAAAGTCAGATTTACAGAAGCTATTAGAGATGTTTTTGGTAAGACCAAAAATTTTTATAAGTAACAAAACAAGTTGTTTAAATTTTAATATTACCGTAAATGAAAGGATGCGAATCCGAATCCGTATGAGTTTTGGGTTTCTAGAATCTGAATCCAGCTAATTTTTAAGTTTCTTGAATCTGAATCCGAATCCAAATCGAATACAAATCCGGCAAATTTTTCAGTTCTCGAATCCGAATCCATGAAAAAAATTTTTGAATCCGGATTTAGATTCGCCCATCCCTGATATATATATATATAATATATATATATATATATATATATATATATATATATATATATATATATATATATATATATATATATATATATATATATATATATATATATATATGAAGTGAAAATAGAACATTATGGGAATCCTCATCTGGGGTCGAACCACCACCTGTTCATAATGTTCTATTTTCACTTCATACATATTTACTGATGCGATTATAGCAGTGTAATTAAATATATATATATATATATATATATATATATATATATATATATATATATATATATATATATATATATATATATACATATATTTACATTGATATTTTTTAAAATATGCTAATTTTTATTTTCATAGAAATATTTACATTACATACTGAAATGAAGTAAAGTGCATATTAGAAAAGTATTTCACTTATCAAACTATTATTCTTTACTTTTATACTTTTATATTTTAGCTTAACTGAGGTTTTAAAAAACGGATAATAATAAAAATATTTTAGTAGTATTCTAGATAGGAATTGTAGTATTGTAAATATTTTAATTAACCTAACATTCACATTTTAAAATTTCAATTATTATTTAATATATTTTTCCTTTTTATTAATATTTCAATTTTAGTTTCTCACTAAAGTCGAAATTTAACATTATTATTATTATTATTATTATTATTATTATTATTATTATTATTATTATTATTATTATTATTATTATTATTATTATTATTATTATTATTATTATTATTATTATTATTATTATTATTATTATTATTATTATTATTATTATTATTATTATTATTATTATTATTATTATTATTATTATTATTATTATTATTACTATTATTATATTATTATTATTATTATTATTATTATTATTATTATTATTATTATTATTATTATTATTATTATTATTATTATTATTATTAAGGAAGAAATTGACCCCTAAGGACGAAATACATTCTCCCAGAAGCCCTCTTCAGTTTTGAATTGATACATAAAGAGAACGATTTTTGTTTGTATAAATTCTGTAACTGAAAAAAATGAATAAAGATTAAAAATTATTATTATTAGAATTCTTGTTTGCATATGTTAAAATGGCTGCTTTGCACAGGAATGGACTCACTCTACACTTTATCAATTTTCGTGACTGAACTGCTAATTTTAAATCCATGTTTGCCTCCTTCTCTAACATTTATAACAACATTTTGTTCCTTCCCAAGGTACAGATATGCCACAACTTATTCCATAATTTTGGTTTAAAGTTTGAGTATGGGTTTATAAAAAATTAGTACTCTTGTTACGCATCTAGTATATTTTAGCATTTGTATTCTATGTCTCTAAATATGTTTTTTTATTATTGCTATGCTAATAATCTTGTGCTTCTGCTACTGTCCTCCTTTTGGAATAGATTTTCCTTTTTTTTCCAATTATTTCTCACGAAACCGTCACATTCTCCCATACAATTTCTTTTATTCATATCTCACAGGCATTGCCCTATTCGAGGAAGAATTTTTCTTGTACATACCTAGGATCCGCATGTAGGATGGAACGTACGACCTCAACCACATGTGTCAATCACTCTACCATTTATACCACGGTTGGCTGTTGAATTTCTCTATTTACGGATTACAGTATAGTCAAAAATTAGTGATTTTGCTCCTGCAAAACTGATCATTGTGGGGAGGAGGTAAAAGGATTCAGCATTCACATCGAAATGAGATAATATATATATTTGGGAACCTACGTACAGAATTAATTATCCTAACTACAGTAATTTATGGACACCTTTACTCTATAATTTTCCACTTTTTAAATATGATATCTTCACTCTATTGGAAAATCTTATCACATTCTTAGAACTTTTATTTCGATACTTTCTCTTTTCAACACCTCTCTCCTTATTCACATGTGGCATATAAGTGGGAGAATTTGGTGAATACTCGTCACTTCGTTAAAATATTTTAGAGTAGCACTTTTGAGTCAAAAGATGCTTTGATATCCTCCAAAAATATAGAAGCAGTAATCGTAATTGAAGCAAACATATACATTTTCTCGACTAAATCTTTCTCTCTTGAATTTACATGGTTCAATTGTATTTGTTCAGGTGTCACTCAGGTTAATTAAAGATAATTCATTTCAAGAATTGAAATAATCTCATTTTCTTAGAACTTTTAATAACATTTATTTTGCTTGAAATTGTAACAAAATTTTATTCATCGAAAAAACTGTACTTTTACTGAAATAAAATGTGCAGAACTTTTTAGTTGTTTTTATTTTTGATAAAACCTATCCTCTTGTGAAAAAAAAATCTTTAAAAGCATTTGTAAACCATCTTTCGTCCTTTATTCCCTCTGATGGAAATATGGCAAGTTCTCTGCTGAAAGAGCTAATCCTTTTGGTATTTTTTTCATGAAATTCAACCATTGGCAAAACTAAAAATAGTTTTACTCATTCTCTAAAGTATCCCATTCTTCTGTTTGTGAGTAAATTATAATTAGGTGGATAGTATCTTGAAATCTATAATCGTTAGGAAATCAATTGACCATTATTACTTACATCCTCGTATTTTGAGGGAATGTCCTCACCAGGCTACATCTTTCTTTCAGCTTCCTTCTTAATATTGAAGTAGCTCATACTCGTATGTCTAAAAGATTCCTAAAAAGGTAGATTTCTTATCTTCTTACAATCATCTAAAACTTTCACTTGTATTATTTCAAAAATGTTCAAAATTACTCTCAGTTCTCATTTAAAGTATCCCCTGCAATCTAACACTCTCCAATCAACATCAGTCATTATGCCTTTCGACGTACCAGAGCCAATGACACATTCTTTTAAATCTCCTTAAATTATAGTTTTCAATTTTATTCTTTAGAGACAATGGAGTATTGAAAGATAACGTTTCATATATTCGAAACTTCTGAAAGAGAATAGCATACGCTATTTTTCACCGAGCTAACTCCCTTTAGGCTTTCTTATACTATTTCCTTATTCTTGTCTAGCCATCATTCAAATCATACCACATTTTTAGATGTCGAAGTGAGACTTTATCTTTTCTTCTATGATTAATATTGATGTTCTTCAGGGTTCTGTCTTTTTTCCTGTTCTATTTCAATTTTCACAAACTACCTTCTTAGGGTCTCATGAACTTTATTAAATTTCTATGAGGATGACTTAACACTATTTTTTTCTCCAATTCGAAACATATATATATATATATATATATATATATATATATATATATATATATATATATATATATATATATATATATATATATATATATATATATATATATATATATATATATATATATATATAAAGAATTGAGAGAGAGAGAGAGAAAGAGAGAGAGAGAGAGAGAGAGAGAGAGAGAGAGAGAGAGAGAGAGAGAGAGAGAGAGAGAATATTTAATTTTTTTGTTTCGTTAAAAAGTTTTCCTTTGTCTTAATACTGTTCGTGCCGATTTGGCGGCCGGAAAAAAACTTTTAATCTTATAAGACGTTCTCCCAATGGAGAGAAAAACTCCCTCCCTCCTTCACTCCCTCTCTCCTTCATTTCCCCTCCAATGAGAAGAATTTTAATCTTGATTCTTTTGCTTTATTCATTTTCTTTTAATATTTCTGCTTTTTTTTTTCCTTTTCATTATTTTTATGCCTTTTTAAAGCCTATAACAATTGAACTAATTATCTAATTTATTAATTTTTGCCTTAAAGTTAGAATATTTAAGAATAAAATTTGCTTTATTTTCATTCTCATTATACACACACGCACACAAGCACAAACGCACACGCAAGCACACTCATCACTATATATATATATATATATATATATATATATATATATATATATATATATATATATATATATATATATATATATATATATATATATATATATATATATATATATATATATATATATATATATATATATATATATATATATATATATATATATATATATATATATATATATATATATATATATATATATATATATATATATATATATATATATATATATATATATATATATATATATATATATATATATATATATATATATATATATATATATATATATATATATATATATATATATATATATATATATATATATATATATATATATATATATATATATATATATATATATATATATATATATATATATATATATATATATATATATATATATATATATATATATATATATATATATATATATTTACGAGCAGTAAATAAAATTAAAGACGTTTTTATAAAAGGTATGAAGTTAAGTCAAATATTACTCTTAATAGGAAAAAAAGTCATCTTCTTACTCTATTATAATAATATTTTAGATTATTAAAAAAATATAAAAGTATTCGGTTTTTAAATATTAAATTATTATTATTATTTTAATATTAAATTATTTAAAATTTAGATTTCGGTATTTTAATTAAATAAAAATTCAAAATTTAAAAGCTGTAAAATGAAGGTCTGATAATTTTGCTTCAAATTATTAATGAAATATAAAAATTTTCATCACTTCAAATGAAATTCCTATCTTAGCTTAATATATATATATATATATATATATATATATATATATATATATATATATATATATATATATATATATATATATATATATATATATATATATATATATATATATATATATATATATATATATATATATATATTAGTGATGGATCGGATGTCATATTTTCCAATTTGCGGATGCGGATGCGGATGCGGATGTCAAATTTTTGGAGAAGTGCGGATGCGGATGTTGAATTTTCGAAAGTGCGGATGCGGATGCGGATGCGGATTTTGAATTTTCGAAAGTTCGGATGCCGGATGCGGATGCGGATGTTAATTTTTATGCGGATGCGGATGTTAATTTTGATGAGGATGCGGATGCGGATGCGGATGTTAATTATATATATATATATATATATATATATATATATATATATATATATATATATATATATATATATATATATATATATATATATATATATATATATATTTCACTATCACCTTTCCCACTTTCGTGAGGTGGTGCCCGCCACAATTCCCTTACAAACATAACTATTCTTACCTTTCAACGCTTTCACCACCTCCCTCCATCTCTGTCTCCACAAATCTTCTACCCTCGTCTAAATTCAAATTCCTTCCATCAAAATCACTCTCACTCCATCCATCCATCTCCACTTCGGCCTTCCCCTCCCCCTACCCTTCCCCTATCTACATCGGATCTACGTACCTTGCCAACCATTCTGTTCTCTTTCATTCTTCACATATGTCCAAACCATTTTAGCACATCCTCCTCCTCTCTATCAATTACAACTCTTCTTCCATTTACACATCTCCCTTATTCTTTCATTTCTAATCCTATCAATCCTTCTCAATTTATATATCGCTCTCAAATCTTTCATCTCAAAGACATTGAAACTTTTTCTCGACCGAGCACTTATCGTCTATGTTTCACACACATACAATACAGAAGGTGAACACATACATTCAAACATTCTTATCTTTATTTCTTTCGAAATTTTTCCTTTCTTCCATACTTTTCTTAGGACCCCAATACTTTCATTCCTTCTACACCACTCTGTTCTTTATTCCTTTTTCCGTCCCACCCTTACCTTCCACCCAACATTACTAGATATTTGAATTCATTCACCTCCTCAAGTTTCCATTCTCACACTTCTACAAACCAATTCCTCCCTCCACATTTCCTCATCCCCACCTCCAATCCTCATAACTTCATTCTTCGCTGGATTGAATTTCAATCTCGTGTTTGCACATTTCCCTTCAAACTATTTCACAAGTATTCTCATCTTTTCTCCAGATTCTGCCATCAACACATGCCGGATCATCTGCAAAAAGTAAAACATTCACTTCACATTCACCCTCTATATTTCTCAACGTAAAACTCTTCCCTTCTCTCTCCATTTTTCTAAGTAAACCATTCATCAATAGATTAAATAACATGAAATTACTCTATTAACCAGAGAATACCGATATATAGAAAGTACAAAATAAAAAATGAAAGATGAATTTGTTAAGCTTATCATTATTTTTTATTTAGTATTTTTATTTAGTATGAGAAGCTTATTGAAGCTTATTTCATGTCACGTGATAACTTTTAGTAAATTCTTTCAACTATTTTTTTATTTCTTTTGTGTAAAAGTTATTTTTATTATTTCAGAAATTTTGAAATGAAACAAATATTTTTTCATGGAAATTTAAATTGTCGTTAAAATTTTATTTTTAACATCTTTATTTTACATTTTAAATATTACATAGATATATCCAGGCTTAAGTAACCAAAATGAACATTCTCAGAGTGTCTCTAGTGTACCCTTGACCCATATTGAAGATCTTATGCTCTTCTACCTTTCCCTATTCCCACAAATTTACAATTGCTTACTCGTATATTTCCATTTTAAAACAACAGAAAAAGGTGAACATAAAACTGCTTCTGAGCAGCATAGAGGAGTAGCTTCATAAAAAGGCCTCTCATCGACTCCTACCCCAATTACCACTTGTATTTTGGCTTCTTCTAGTCATGGGGTTGGTGAAGTCAATAACATTCTGGCTTCTTTCTCAGGAGCCGTTACTTCCTGCAACAATCGCAGACATTTTTCTGATATCCAGTCAGATGCTTGAGTGCTCTGACATCCAACCCTACTGTTTCCTTTTATTGTCTCCATCCTCAAATTTCAATCAAAGGAGGAGGATGCTTATTTGTGCGCAACGATGTTGTCTATTCTCGTTTATATAATTTGGAGTCTTCTGATTTACCTACTCTATCGCTTAAGCTCTCTTACTATTCTAAAACTAAATTCATTTGTTCTGTCTACTTATTTCCTAACATTACAAACTATAAAAACTTCTACTATTGTAGCTCCAAAATAGAACACATTCATTCCTTTTCTCCTTTCTCTGAAATCATCATTTTAGGTGATTTCAACGTTCAACTTCAATGGCTTTCATCTAGTTCTCATAATCCATCTGCTGAATTCATCTACCATTTTACAATCCAGAACAATCATGAGTAGCTCATGCAACTCCCTATCATTATCCCTAATCGTGATGGTGATGAACCCAACATACTTGATCTTTTTTTTTTTTTCTTAACTTATTATCTTTCTACTTACGGTTATAAACTCTTTACTCCTCTGAGATTATCGAATCACCTACTTATCTCTGAATCTTGTTTTGTCTCTTCCATTTTTTCTCATTGTCATCATGACAGGTGATCATGAGCTTTCTCAAAGGCGATTTCCTATGGTGCCTTAATGGTGTGGTGGTTAGCGCGTTCTCTTACCGTCTGAGAGGTCAGGTTCGAGTCTCCAATAGCAGATTAACAATTTTAAAATTTTATTTAACTGTGTATTGTGGTTTCATGCAAACGTATGTTTCTGTGTTTTATGGGGATAGTAATTGACCTGTTACACCACATCCGAGCAAGGTCGGGGAGGTCCTTTGAGATTGTCATCGTGACGTGTGATCATGAGCTTTCTCAAATGAGATTTCCTTTTGTACTTTCGTGGTGTGGTGGTTAGAGCTTTTTCTTACCATTTGAAAGGTCAGAGCTCGAGTCCCCAATAGCAGATTAGAAATTGTAAAATTTCATTCCACGGTGTATTGTGGTTTCATACGTACGTGTATTTCTGTGGTTTATGGGAATAGTAACTGACCCGTTACCCCACATCCGAGCGAGGTTGGGGAGGTTCTTTGAGATTGTCATCATGACAGGTGATCATAAACTTTCTCAAATGAGATTTCCTTTCGTACCTTCGTGGTGTGGTGTTTAGCGATTTCTCTTACATTCAGAGAGGTCAGGTTTCGAGTCCCCAATAGCAGATTATATATATATATATATATATATATATATATATATATATATATATATATATATATATATATATATATATATATATATATATATATTAAAATGCTGTTTGTGGTTGTTACTAATTTTGTTGGCGAAAAAGCTGCGTGGAATTATTTCATAGAGATTATCGAGCCTTTATATATATATTTGTGAGACTATCGAGACCAACTGGTTTCTGTAGAAATCATCATCTTAAAGAGAGACAGACACGAACGAAGAACCAAAATTTTCCTCATTAGGATTCAAAGGGGAAAGAAATCGCTAGTAAAATTTTTCCTAAATTTGAGCGCCCGCGTTGTCGGGAGGTATACTTTTACGAGCGAAATTTAGACACAAGTTAGAAAAGTTTTCCAATATCCTTGAATTCCGTATTAACTTTCAACTTAGACACCTCGAAGAAGCCTTATTTACATTCCTTTCTTTATATAAAATATGAAATGGAAAACAACTTTCATAATATTGGTAAAAGAAAATCGGTTTTTATAAGATCTTTTTAGGGGGGGGACGAGGAGGAGGGTGTAGGAGACTTTTCAAAAGTATTCATATCGTGGAAAGGGGTCGTAAAAATTCTAGATTATCTTTATGGAGGTTATATAAAATTTTATATCATTTTCAGATTATATTTGAATAAATTGTATTTATATATAAAACGCACACTTAATTTTTTTTTTTTTTTTTTAGATATAGTTCTAAAGTTTAGCAGAAAATAAAGAACTTGGGTTTAAGTTTCCATAAGAAGGAGATAAGCTTATTTTTATATATATATATATATATATATATATATATATATATATATATATATATATATATATATATATATATATATATATATATATATATATATATATATATATATATATATATATATATATATATATATATATATATATATATATATGACGAAAAAGTTTAATGGGATCGTAGAGGTTACTTTTTGGTTTACCATCTTGAAAATTATTGCTGATATAACATTTACTTTGATGTTTAAATTTTAAACAAAGGTGATATGTAAAATAGCTGTTCAGTTAAACTATTGAAAATATTTTATGGTAGCCTTAAGGAGAAAAATATAACCATGAGTGGTCATCTTTGCCTAAAGTGGAATAACCATTCCATTGCTTTCCTCAATAGTTTTAGTAAAATTCAAATTGATGAAAAATATTGTGATTCTACAATTGTGTGTGTCAAGGGAAATATTTTCCTGTTCATTGAGTCATTCTGTCAACTTGCAGCGATTACTTTGAAGAAATGTTTAAAAGAATATCTTATCCACATCCTTATAGTATTTAAATATATCGAACCAGAAGAGATGGGTCTTCTGTTAAATTATATGTATCAAAGATAGGTTAATGTTGTACAAGAAAATTACCATCTTTAATCAAAGCAGCAGAAGCTTTAAAAATTAAAGGTTTAGCAGTTCCCGATGATCTTCCAACAAACATAGAATCTTCAGAAAGAAAAAGAAGTCACAAAAATGATGAAAATTCACAGTCCAAAAGAAGAAATGAGGAAAAGAGGAAAAGAACTTCGGAATTGAATACAGAACGTAATAAGGATAATGACCCTGTAAATTCTGTGGGCAGTAATGAAGACGATGACCAAAGATTATAAAACAAGGACCATTAAATTCATTTGAATATATTTAAGCAACTCCAATAACTTCAGATTTTAGTAATGCCGAAGAAATGTCCAGTAATAACCCCCTACCTTCTGTTTCTGATGAAAGTCGAGTAGTTAATAAAGGAGATACCCAATTTCATATGGAAGGAGAATCATTTATAAAATCTGAAGACAATGAACCATCCCCTGAAGAGTCCTATGACGAAAAGTCTTCTTGGATTAATTATGAAGATTCTGACATGTAGAATCTCAGTATGCCGCAGACTAGCCAACAAGATGATATACTCATGTTGAACGACGGCGAAGATTGTCAAGTTGATGAGATAGTAAAGGAGAAAGGAGGACAAGGATGAGAGTCTCAGGTAAGTAACTATTTAAAAGGTAGCCTACGTTTTATCACCTGCTCTTATGTCCATACTGAACGATCTAAGGAACCACACTTAAAACTCACATAAGGTTTAAGAATACAAAAAAAAATGCCTTTTCAGTGTCTCGTTTGCAGTAAGAGGTTTAGCTTAAAGACGAACTTAAACATTCACATGCGAATTCATTCGGGAGAGAAGCCTTATCAATGTAGCAAATGTAATAGGAGATTTTCTATGAAACTTATCTTAGAAAAACATCAGATGCGAAAGAAAAGATGCTGAAATTGAGTCATTTGACGACTTCCTCAAGCTTCTTTTGAAACATTACTATTTGAGCACAATATTGTCCAGATTTGT
This sequence comes from Armadillidium nasatum, assembly GCA_009176605.1. Lineage (NCBI taxonomy): Eukaryota > Metazoa > Arthropoda > Malacostraca > Isopoda > Armadillidiidae > Armadillidium > Armadillidium nasatum. Next base: position 45,370 of record SEYY01012273.1, on the reverse strand, counting down.
TTTTGAATTTTTTTTCCTTTTTACGTTAAACTTCATATACGTTGAATTATTGCCTCCTAAAATAAAACTAGAGATTCATTTTTATTCTTCAGTCAGAAGAATAATAACACCCACTCCTTGAATAGGTCTTTTCCCGTGAGCAGGGTGATGTGTAAAGAATATATATATATATATATATATATATATATATATATATATATATATATATATATATATATATATATATATATATATATTTATTCTGTTGGTAAAAGAATAGAGCACTGAATAGCTTTCAAAAGAGTTGAAAAAAATTAAATTCATTAATCAATTAATGGAGCCCAAAGCACCGTGTTTGAAAGTTCACAATTCAAAAGAAAAGAGAAATTTAGAAAAAACTAGTGTTCTAGAATTTACTAGTTGAGAATAAGATGAATGAGTGTAGTGGTTATGGCATTGATCAGTAATTGACAGAGAAATATAATATTGTGTTAAAGACTAGTATCTAGAGAGATTTAATTCGACTAGAGAGTTCAGAATTGCAGTGTCCATTATAACGATAGTTTGAGGAGAGGGATGCAAAAGTTTTTAGAGATAGTGCGAGTAGAAAAGTTACTATATCGAAATCTCTAATGCCCCTTTTAATTTTAATTTTATCTAATTCAAACTAAAAATTTGATTTTTCCCACACTTTGAATTTTGCACTCTGAAAGTGTCTCAAATTTGAAGACGAACAACGTCCTTTTGGAAATCAATATATTTACGCATTACATTTGCAAGTAAATTATTTTCAAAGATTTTTACTCAGTTAAAAAAAACCAACCATAAACGTATATTCATTTCTAAAGTTAATATTAGTTTTGTTTATAATAATAATAATAATAATAATAATAATAATAATAATAATAATAATAATAATAATAATAATAATAATAATAATAATAATAATAATAATAATAATAATAATAATAAATAATAATAATAATAATAATAATAATAATAATAATAATAATAATAATAATAATAATAATAATAATAATAATAATAATAATAATAATAATAATAATAATAATAATAATAATAATAATAATAATAATAATAATAATAATAATAATAATAATAATAATAATAATAATAATAATAATAATAATAATAATAATAATAATAATAATAATAATAATAATAATAATAATAATAATAATAATAATAATAATAATAATATAATAATAATAATAATAATAATAAATATTAGATTTACAACTAAATCAATCAACTAAATTATAAATTAATAAATAATTTTAATTTATAATAGGAAAAAATTAGAACACTTTGAAATCAAAAGTTATGTTCAGAAATAATTTTACAAGTATATAAGTTTTGCTTGAAATATTTTCTCTAGTCATAAATCTTCGTTAATACATTCAAATATATATATTTATAAAACGAAACAAAATGAAAGTGGAACGAAAAATTAAGAACATTCAAAAACTTTCATATTTTTCTGAATTTTTTTTTTTCCGCACAAAATTTGGAATAAATTATGAACCAATTCAGTATCTTCATTATTGCAATAAATTTTGATATTTTTTCCAAAATTATAACTTGTTCTCTTGATCAGTATATATATAATATATATATATATATATATATATATATATATATATATATATATATATATATATATATATATATATATATATATATATATATATATATATATATATATATATATATATATATATATATATATATATATATATATATATATATATATATATATATATATATATATATATATATATATATATATATATATATATATATATATATATATATATATATATATATATATATATATATATATATATATATATATATATATATATATATATATATATATATATATATATATATATATATATATATATATATATATATATATATATATATATATATATATATATATATATATATATATATATATATATATAAATATAACCTTTCACAACTTTTCTACACATTCCATATCCATCCATTTTTAAACGATGTTTCGATTATGCATTTTCATTTAGGCTCCATCCTTTGCAGCCAAAATTACTTTGCATTTTCAATGTCAGATTCATGTCTTGTTAATATATAGCCACAACCACCCGAGATTGAACTTCCACAGATTTTGCTCACAAAATCGTCTCCAAAATTTACCATATACTTCTACTGCTCTATCGTCTCTCCGGTAACAACATAAAAGTTCTTCGCCAAATATCTCTCCAGAAACTTCAAATATTGATCGTTAGAGTGTCTCAATGAAGTTGGAAATTCTTTTGAAGCAGTATATTTTAATTTACTGTCTCATTACTTTATATTAACTATTACCTCATCTACTCCTGTATTTATTTCTGCATTCACATCTAGGGGGACTCCAGTTCCATGTACTAATTGGAAAAGGTATTTCGAAGAATATATATACTGTTAGGAATTCAACTGACGCATCATCTATGTTTGACAAGATGTTAATTCTATATCTCTTTTCAATAGACATTTTAATTTTAGGAGCCTTAGTGGACTCACTACTTGTATTCCACCTCTTTCAATATGTCCTCGTAATACTAAAAGTTTAATATATTCATATGAATTTGTTCCAAAGAATGAAAATTAAAGGATTGTTCATTGTTCTACCAGTTTTCATCGACTAGCCATATTGATGTGAGATTCCTCATTTTTCTCATATATTTTTTGCCGAATTTACATATCCTTCTCACTTTTATTTTTGCTAAGATTTGCGTCTGTGCTCTCCTAACCACATAAGTTAGGTACGAACCTGTTTGAGTGCTAATTATTTTTAATCATTCTCAGAAATAATTGTGGCAGGCAAGAAATATTAAAGCTAGGTATATTATTAATAAATTGAAAGCTGTTAAAATAATATTTTTATAATGAAGATAGAAAAGTATATGATGATCTTTAGAAATATTTTTCATATTATTCAACACTTTATTGAAAGTTCGGGTATTTTTTATCGGTAATTATATTCCTAAATTAAATTTTTACTATATGTAGTGCAAAATAATAATAATAATAATAATAATAATAATAATAATAATAATAATAATAATAATAATAATAATAATAATAATAATAATTTGGAATCTCTACACTATTGGGCGAGATACGCATTTCCGATTTATGTCAAATTTCTGGAAGTTTTACAAGTTTTGAGAAACATACCCCTTTCATTTTTTTCGAAATAACTTATTTTTCCTTGACCGAACTCTTCCAAATTTTCAGAAACTCTGGAAGCAGGATATAGCTAAAGTTTCATTGTGAGACATTTTAGATATCTATCTCAAAAACAATGTGAGATAAAATGCCAAAAAAAAAAGATTAAAAATTTTGAAATATTTTTTTTAAATTTTAAAACATCATTACTTTTTTTAGGAATAGATATCTAAAATATCTCAAGATGGAGCTTTAGATATACTCTTCTTCTACAACTTCTGAAAAGTTTGGTAATTTAGATCAAGAAACAGAAAACGTTATATCCAAAAAAGTGAGGTATGCTTTTAAGTCCAATTTGGCACCTTCACTGTTTCAGATATAAATTTTTGTTTCTTAACCGAAGTTGGTAAAATTTTCAGGAATTGTAGAAGAAGGTTACATCTACTCTTGAAAAAGAGTAACCAGCTTCTTCAGTTGTGTATTGCTGCTTCGGGGGAAGGTCAAAGGGAAGTATCAGCTTCTTCTTGATCCCCGGATAGTTGTTTCTGAGCCTCTTACTGTGTTAGACAGTCGAGGACAAAAGACAACTGTTAAGCTATCTATGAACAGTTCTTGGAGGTTGAGGTGGCTCTTCTGTGGGGACTACTACTTCTGCTGCTTGGTTTCTGCTTTTTTCTTCCTTCTGACTAAAGTGAACGTTTTCCAATTTTTCTTCACTTTTTTATTATTTCAATAAAAATACATTAAATAATTATTATATCTGGTTATAAAGATTTAAATTAGTATATAGAATAATTATTATAAATAAATAAATTCCTAATAATAATTATATTAATAACATTATTTTAATAAAATAAATAAAAATTGAGGATAAACTATATTGATATTTTTTTATAAGAAAAAAACAAATATTAATAAGATATATATATTATAAAAATAGTAAATGAAAATGTTATTCCAAAATAAGCGATATTGTTTTAGGTATTATAACTGTCTTATACATTATAGTTTTGGCACAATTTCATTCGTTGATTTTATATAACATTGTTATTAACGTATAATATAATTATTACTAAACCTTTTTGGACGAAAAGAACATTTTTGTAGAATTTATTTTATTATTATATATTTTATTACTTATTTTAAATAACCAAAAACTTATTTTATGAATCAATTATCTTAAAATTACTCCAATTATATCACTTTATTATATATTAGATAACACTTTTAAATTATTTTCTTTGTTACCAAAAAAGAAAACTGTAATCTAATTTTAGGGCTGCCTTATTTATTACTTCACTATATATATATATATATATATATATATATATATATATATATATATATATATATATATATATATATATATATATATATATATATATATATATATATATATATATATATATATATATATATATATATATATATATATATATATATATATATATATATATATATAATATGGAAATATATCTTAGATTGTATTAACATATTTTGCTCCATACTTTGATTTCATAAAAGCTAAAACCTTTTCTCAACATCAAAAAGCACCAAAGTGAAAAGCATAACAAGTTCGGAAGCTTAAACTATATTCGTTGAGGATTTTAAGTGAAGTAAAAATAGTCAGCACACATTCACAAATACGTACAACAAAGCACGCACACATACATACACGCACGCACACACACACACGCACACACACACACACACATATATACTATATATATATATATATATATATATATATATATATATATATATATATATATATATATATATATATATATATATATATATATATATATATATATATATATATATATATATATATATATATATATATATATATATATATATATATATATATATACCAAATCATTATTTGGAATTATAAATTTTCGCATAATTATACTTAATCATGATAGCAACTTATTATCCCAATTGTTTAATTATAATGCGCAAATTCCTTAATTACTTGATATATATATATATATATATATATATATATATATATATATATATATATATATATATATATATATATATATATATATATATATATATATATATATATATATATATTAAGAGGGTCGTAATTCTCGACCTTCCCCTTTAAATAAAAATAACGTGTAAACCAGACTCAATAGCTTGGCGAATAAAAGACTTAGTAGATTTTCAATATACATATACAAAAAAATAAGTGGTAGCATGGACATTTATAATAAGGCTTTCTTCGGAGTTACGTTAATAGGTTCTATCTTTAATCTACATCAGTGAAACATATTTCCCATGTAACACCATAACTGGAAAGCAAATTAACAAGCATTCCCAACATATTAACATGTATCTTTAACAGACAGAATATTTCCATTCAATCTATTGTAACCCATTACCAGGCAAAGAACGAGCCAATTTACAAGCAAGTTCTAAAACAAATGTTATTACAACAATCGTTTAATCTATCGAAAGACTATCGCAGTCATTCGGCTCGACCTATTACAGGCAGAGGGGGAACTAGCTTATTCCAAGCAAGTTTTTAGTACAATTTGCTATTACAGCAACTGTTCTTCCACGACGTCTGAATTCAAGGTGGGATATACCTCACTCGTCTTCTGTTGTTTAACTTTCATCTCAGATGACGCGAAAACATATTTCTTCTTCACAGACTTCTCAAATAAAATAACTATACAGAGTAAACTTATTAGATTAAATACAATTCTTTATAATAGGGCTAACTAATTTATTTCTCAGCAATTTACGTTAACAAAATAATGTATTCTAAATGAAATATTAAAAAGAATAGGCTTAATAATGACTTTTACTGTATTTTAATAAATTCTTTATATAAAAAACACAACTTCTTAAGAGTTTTGCAATAAAAAAAATGATATGATGAAGAATATAATTAAAGATAACAAATTAACATTCAAAGACAAAAATCTCGTTTTAGAAGTTTTACAATTTTAATATGTTGACAGAACTGAAACGGCTTAAAGCGGTTTTCATTAATTTATTACAAAGCAATGTGATTAATTATAATAAGATGTTATATATAAATAGAAACCTTTTATAACCTAATTTATAATAAAAAAAAAACAAATATTAATTAAATAATAAATATATATAAAATAAATATACTAAACACGCAATGAAGCCTTATTGAACAATTTGCGGCAAAAACTCTTCTTTACAAATTTTTAAGACACCCTCTTCGAAAATGTGCTAAATAACCGTATTACAATTAATAATGAATTACATTTACTTTACTTGATTCTTTTAAAGTTATAAAATATATTTTTTTAGTTAATTTACAATTATTTCTTTTAAATTATGGGGAACTAAACTAAACATGAATTTTAAAGTTTTCTAAATGGTCGATAAGATACTAACGTCCTTCCTAAAATAATTAAACATTATATTATACTTTTTATACACTTAAATGATGCATTATATATATATACTTATATACATAAGTATACATTATAAAGAAAATATATTTAACTAATAAAAATTAATATACAAAGATTGTCCGAAATTGAACCATTTCTGAGAATAAAACTCTTACGAATAACGAAAATGGCGTCTTGTTTAAAATGTCGTTTCAAACGTTTTTTTACAGATAATATATAATTATTAGACCTTTTACACACTCCCAACGCCAGATTTTATATTCTCAAAAAAAAAAAAATGTTTCCATTTTAAACCTATCCTTAAAATAAAATTAATGCTAAAACTCTCTCTTCTCTCTCTCTCTCTCTCTCTCTCTCTCTCTCTCTCTCTCTCTCTCTCTCTCTCTCTCTCTCTCTCTCTCTCAGAGATCGTCAATAAACTTAATGATTATCTTATCTCTTAACTCAACTCTAACTATATACATACTTAACTCTATCTATACAAATATCGTATTTTCCCCTTTTTCTTTCAAATATTCCTCTTTAACAAATGCGCGAAATTCAATCTTTCTTCAAATGTTATCAAATTTTTCCGTGTTAGGAATGGAGTTAAATACACCATATATAATATACCATAAAACTTTAATGAAAAACATATAATATAATCCTTTACCTTCTCTCAGGACAATTTACCTTAGCAATTTCCTGGAGTTTCAACAAAAAAAATCATTAAATCATTTTATCTCATTTGCATTTCATCTTGCAATTTTCGATGTTATTTATTTTTCTTTGTCTTTGTCTCTGAATAGTGTCGAGCTTGCGCAAACTCTACGACTAGTCACGTGACGGCTCTGCATGAAGATTCCCTTAGAATTTCTTCATTTGAAATTTAATTCAGCAGAGAAAGCGAATAAAAAAAACATTTCTATTCTCCGTGAGACTCAACCAACAATATCAACAGCTGTGAATCAACAAAATTCAATACTCAAATTTTCAACTTTAATACCCAAGATTCAATAACTAATTTTTTTTCAACATCAACTTATAACAATAATACATTATAAATGAACCCAAATATATATATAAATAACCTCATATAAAATATAAATGAATCCATATATCTCTCAATTCCTTAACACCATTTAATCATCTTCTTAAAAACATCCAATAAACTTGATCAACAATATCATTAATATAAACCCGATCACGTTCCGTGATCTATATTCCATAGGTCGCCTGGGTAATTCACTCGAATCAATCACCGGACCTCTAGAGCGCAAGTTATACGTATTTTGTTGAGGAATAACTCTGCTGTTATTATTATTATTATTATTATTATTATTATTATTATTATTTCTATAAATTGGGAAATAGTCTAAATCGTCTTCTGAATCAGAATCAGAATTCTCTCTATTTGTGATTATATCATTCCTTTCTATATTTGGTGGGTTTTCTGTCTCATCATAAAAATCATGTGTCAGTTCGGGTAATTTACAAATTTTTAACCTGTTTATGTGAACTTTCTCTGTTCTCTTGTGCCTGTCATAAAGCGGTTTTATGGTATAGTTCACGGGCGAATATTTCTCGACAATTCTATATGGTCCTATATACCTCGGTTTTAACTTACTTCCCTTTTTACACCTATAATTATCTTTAAGCCAAACGAAATCATCTACTTCCATCTCTCTAAAGTTATGGTCTTTATAATACTCTTTCCTTTTGTTTTGTTTATTCAAGCTAAATTCTTGTGCTTTCTCATATGCTCCTTTTATTTTATTTCTCATCTCCTCCTTTACATTTCTCCCAATGTAATCATACGTCTCTCCTGTCTTTATTATATCTGAAAGAGGGAGGGTAGCATCTCTTCCGAAAAACAAGTAAAAAGGAATTTCATTTATGCTCGAGTGATAGGATGTGTTTAATGCTAAAGTTACATAGGACAAGTAATCTTCCCACTGATTTAAAGAGGAGTGTTCTAATGCTGAAATGAGTGCTTTCTTAATGTTTCTATGGGATCTTTCAATATAACTATTACTTTGAGGATGAAAACTAGTAGTATAGTGAATTTTAGTTTTAAACAAATCGCAAACTTCTTTAAAAAGCTGTGAATGAAATTGCGTTCCATTATCACTAGTTATATGAAGGGGAGCTGAAAACTTATTTATATAATCTATGAGGCAGTCTACTATAGTTTCCTTTTTTATATTGGGAATGGGGTAAGTTTGTAGAAATCTTGAAAAATGGTCTATAACTGAAAATATATATTTATTTCCCCTTTTCTGTTTCAGGTAATTGTCCGACAATATCAATTCCCAAATGTACTCCTGGTGAAAGAGGTGTGTTATATGTTTGCAAAGGGGCTTTTATACTATTATAGGGGGAAATTTTCTGACAAACTAAGCAACTTCTACAGTAATCTTTTATATCCTGCCGCATACTCGGCCAATAAAATAATTCTTCTGCTCTATATAATGTTTTAATATACCCTGCATGAAAATTTAGGTTTGAGTTGTGTGATATATACATGGCAGCTTGCTTAAGTGTATGGGGAATAACTAATGTTTCTAAATAAGGTCTTTGGTGTTTATTTTCGGAAATAAAATATAAGCAACCTTCTTTCATCATAAAACGAGACAAATTTATATCTCTAGGAATTCTTTCGTAATTCTTTCTTTCAAAATAGTTTATTATTCTCCTCCACTCCATATCTCTTAATTGCTCTTTCCTCACATTTTCTGCACTCAAAACTACGGAGGGATTTATTTCTTCTGAACTATTTATAGCCTGGATACTCCTACTTAAAGCATCAGGAATTACGTGATTCTTTCCTGCTTTAAATTGTATGTCAAAATTAAATTCGGTCAATAACAGAGCCCAACGCGCTATTCTGGGGTTGCGGGTTTGAATTTAAATAAATATCTTAAGGGCTGGTGATCAGATATAATGGTGAACTTGTGTTCATAAAGATAATAATCGAAATGTTTAACAGACTTTACTATGGCTAAAGCCTCTCTTTCCGTAACACTGTACCTGGTTTCCTGAGGTGTTAATTTACGAGAAAAATAAGCTACTGGGCGATCGATCTCATCTATCTCTTGCGTTAAAACTGCGCCGATAGCCTGGTCTGAGACGTCTGTATGTAATTTAAAAAGTTTATTAAAGTCAGGATGAATGAGTATCGGGGAGGAAGATAATAATTCTTTTAATTTATCAAAAGCCTCATTCTCCAAGTCCGACCATATAAATTTCGCATATTTCTTTGTCAAGTTTGTAAGGGGAGCGCAAATTCCAGAGAAATCTTTAATGAATTTCCTATAATAACCAGCCATGCCCAAAAATCTCCTCACACCCTTAGCATTCTTAGGAACCTGATAGTCCCTTATTCCTTGCACTTTTATAGGATCTATTTGTATGCCCTTTCTAGATATGATGTGTCCTAGATACTTTACTGACTCCTTCGCAAACTTACACTTTTTTAACGATAATTTAAGACCTGCATCCTTGTATATTTTTAACACTTGCTCAAGATATTCTAAATGATCCTCAAATGATGAACTATATAAAATAAGATCATCCATGTAAATTTGACAAAATTTACCCATCACTTCGGAAAATAACAAATTTAACACTTGAGTGAACGTATTCGGAGCACCAGCTAACCCAAAGCACATGCGAGAATGAGCGTATTTTAAGTTATCCGGGCCAATAAAGCTAGTCTTAGGCCTATCCTTCTCATCTATTAAAATCTGGTTGAACCCCTTCAAATTATCTAAAACCGAAAAATAACGCGATCCATTCAAAGAAGCAAGAATCTCGTCTATCTTTGGCATACTCATTACTTCAACCTCTGTGACTTTATTTAATTGACGTCCATCGAAAATAAATCTAAAGCTATTATCGGACTTTTTAATTAATAAAATGGGTGAATTCCATGAACTATTTGACCTCTCTATCAATCCTGTTTTCAACATTTTGTCTATATGCTCCTGCATAATTTCTTTAGTCGCTTGCGGAAGACGATACTGAGGGGTAAAAATTGGTTTAGTTTCCCCTGTATTTATTTTATGTTTTATTAAAGTACATAAACCTATGTCGTCCGAAGTCTGAGCAAAAGCATCCTTATATTTTTTAATTATTTCTAATATCTTTACTTGTTGATTCGTCTCTAAATTGTCTAAATTTATCTCTTCTAAATTAAATGTATCTTCGGACTTTACGATGTTTGGCACTTCTATTTCTTCATCCTCTGCCAAGAAAACATCGCCTATCAATTCATTTTTGCTCAATACAGCCTCATGGTCTAAGTAATTTGCTATAGTGAAAGGTATTTGTAGCTTATCGTTGACACATGCAAGTGTGTTTCCTACTCTCAATCCTCCCTTGCAACTGGATTCGATTACTACATTTTTACCTCTCCATTTCTTCCCTACTAAACCGTATGCTTTTACGAAAGATCTTGGAGGTAAAACAATTTTCTTATCTACCTTTAGCTTATCCTGACATAAATCTTCCTTCTTTTGAATTTTAAAACATTCCATATTACGATTGTCTACGTATACAATGGGCATTTTATATTTATTTATCTGTATAATTTTCTCTTCAAAATCAAATGTGACTTTCCCTAGTCTTCTCAGTATATCCCTTCCAATTAAAATATCTCCAGTGAACTGAGTTTTATCTAAAATATATACTTCATGGACTATTTTCACTCTGCCTATAATTAAATAAAGTGGAATTTTCCCTAAAATGTCTAATGTTTCACCTGTTACACTAGATGCTTGTATGCGTGCTGTTTTTATTTTACTACCAATCAGGTCCATCTCAGATAACTTACAATAAAATTGATATGAAACAATCGATATATTTGCTCCAGAATCAAAAAAATGCTAAAGACTTAGTGTTATTTACTCTAATATTTACAATGGGGCTTATGTAACCATCATCGATAGACCTGTTTAATAGTTTTTTGTCTGGTTCGGAAATGGGGTGTTTCTTCTATGCAAATAAGGACAAGAAATCTTCTTATGACCAATTTCACCACAATGGAAACAATCTATATAATTTACATGACCATAATTATTTCTACGTTGGTCTGTATAATACCTGTTATGATGGGAAGTGTTTCTAAATCTATAAGGGTAACTATTTCTTTCTTGTTCATTTACATTATTTATTGGTCTTTTGTTTGGTAATAGTTTCTCGGCTTTTAAGGCAGCCTGAATACATGCATTATATGATGTATATTCCTGTATACCTACTAACTTCTTAATTTCAATATTTAAACCGTTAATAAAGATAGAGATTAAAAATTGATCCCTACTTTCCACATTGTCAAACTCCGTCAAAAACTCCATCACTTCTTCGCTTATTTCGTCTATCTTATCTGCATAACTCCTAACATCTAAATTATTTTGTCTTACACTAGTATAGCGAGAGTAAGATTCTTGTTTTGTAATGACAGTTTGAAATCTCTTTGCTAAGAAAGCTACTAATTCATCATACTTCAACTCTTCTATTTCTGGGTTTGTATTCAAATAGGTTTGTGCCGTATCTATGCACAAACATCTCAAAATATTCACCTTGCTATCTTCATCCCAACTTTCCAATCTAGCTCTAACGTTAAACTGGTTAATAAAACTTTTGAAATTTGATTTCCCATCAAATGATTTCAATCGACCTATTATACTTGAAAAATTTATAGCATTAGCGTTCCTATTATCATTAGCGTCCCTATTATCCTCTGCCATCATAAAAATAAATATTTAGAAATTTATGAGAAAAAATCAGTTTTTATAATAGTCTCCCAATAATAATACTCAATTATTTTTTTAACTCGAATTTTATAAAGAAATATTTCTAACTTAATTTTACTACTTCTGTTTCTCTATTTTATAACAATTTACAACTATAATTTATTATTTAATTCTTTTAATATTACTTCTTATAATTCACAATTTTTAAACAAAATTCCGCCACCTGCTTCTAAAAAAAATATTTGATGTCCCAACGAAATAAATCCTAACGAATTGATGTTTTAAAGTCCCAACCGCTGGTACCAATGTAGGAAGTGTCATATATCTCGACCTTCCCTTTAAATAAAAATAACGTGTAAACCAGACTCAATAGCTTGGCGAATAAAAGACTTAGTAGATTTTCTTAATATTTACTACAACACAAAAAAAACAATTACATCTAAAAAAAAATAATAAGTGGTAGCATGGACATTTATAATAAGGCTTTCTTCGGAGTTACGTTAATAGGTTCTATCTTTAATCTACATCAGTGAAACATATTTCCATGTAACACCATAACTGGAAAGCAAATTAACAAGCATTCCAAACATATTAACATGTATCTTTAACAGACAGAATATTTCCATTCAATCTATTGTAACCCATTACCAGGCAAAGAACGAGCCAATTTACAAGCAAGTTCTAAAACAAATGTTATTACAACAATCGTTTAATCTATCGAAAGACTATCGCAGTCATTCGGCTCGACCTATTACAGGCAGAGGGGGAACTAGCTTATTCCAAGCAAGTTTTTAGTACAATTTGCTATTACAGCAACTGTTCTTCCACGACGTCTGAATTCAAGGTGGGATATACCTCACTCGTCTTCTGTTGTTTAACTTTCATCTCAGATGACGCGAAAACATATTTCTTCTTCACAGACTTCTCAAATAAAATAATATACAGAGTAAACTTATTAGATTAAATACAATTCTTTATAATAGGGCTAACTAATTTATTTCTCAGCAATTTACGTTAACAAATAATGTATTCTAAATGAAATATTAAAAAGAATAGGCTTAAGAATGACTTTTACTGTATTTTAATAAATTCTTTATATAAAAACACAACTTCTTAAGAGTTTTGCAATAAAAGAAAATGATATGATGAATATAATTAAAGATAACAAATTAACATTCAAAGACAAAAATCTCGTTTTAGAAGTTTTACAATTTTAATATGTTGACAGAACTGAAACGGCTTAAAGCGGTTTTCATTAATTTATTACAAAGCAATGTGATTAATTATAATAAGATGTTATATATAAATAGAAACCTTTTATAACCTAATTTATATAAAAAAAAAACAAAAAATATTAATTAAATAAATAATATATATAAAATAAATATACTAAACACGCAATGAAGCCTTATTGAACAATTTGCGGCAAAAACTCTTCTTTACAAATTTTTAAGACACCCTCTTCGAAAATGTGCTAAATAACCGTATTACAATTAATAATGAATTACATTTACTTTACTTGATTCTTTTAAAGTTATAAAATATTCCATAGTTTTTTTAGTTAATTTACAATTATTTCTTTTAAATTATGGGGAACTAAACTAAACATGAATTTTAAAGTTTTCTAAATGGTCGATAAGATACTAACGTCCTTCCTAAAATAATTAAACATTATATTATACTTTTTATACACTTAAATGATGCATTATATATATATACTAATATATACATCAGTATATATTATAAAGAAAATATATTTAACTAATAAAAATTAATATACAAAGATTGTCAGAAATTGAACCATTTCTGAGAATAAAACTCTTACGAATAGCGAGAATGGCGTCTTGTTTAAAATGTCGTTTCAAACGTTTTTTTACAGATAATATATAATTATTAACCCTTATACATATATATATATATATATATATATATATATATATATATATATATATATATATATATATATATATATATATATATATATATTATTAGAAAATAAAAATATAAATGATAAAAAGAATAACCCTACTTCAGAAAACATGATCTTTTAGAGCACTTTATAGAGGTATATTTTAGAGTAGATTCCAAAATATGCTGGTCTCACTGACAGGGTGAAAACCCTTCCGTGGTCAAAATGAAGATGGAGATAGAATCTGTTAAGCTCAAATTTTAATACTTATTTGAAGCTTGTAGTTTTATTTTTTTATTAAAATAAAAAAAAATTTTTTTTAATTTTTTTTTTGCTAATTTCTGTGATATTTTAATTATATTTTGAACAATATTTTTAGTATACAACACTTTATCACTTATGAAATTTAGATTAGATATATATATATATATATATATATATATATATATATATATATATATATATATATATATATATATATATATATATATATATATATATATATATATATATATATATATATATATGTATATATCGCAGGAGTTAGAGTATTCATCACAGATTCTAAAACAAGAATGTATAATCAACTTAAAAATTAAAAGGTTTATATCTCTATAGAACTTTACATAATCATTCAAATCATTCCCCGGAGACTATTAAGATCGCATTTGAATTCAGCGTTGAAATCAAGTTCATTTATCATGTCCCGTTCCTGGAAATCGGATCTCACGAAGGAAAACTAGAAACACAGAAAATGTTTTATGATAGGATGTTAATACGATTTGTTATCTTTTAAATGACCTTTCAATATATGGACCGTAGAAAGGAAAATGTTTTATGTGGGTTTTAAAAATCAAAATAAGTTCTAAAGATCATTATGATAAACTATCAGTAAAAAATTAAAAATTAAAAAATTCAGAATATTTAACAAACGAAAATTTTAGAACGACATTTCTATCATTTTAATCAATCATTTTCTTATATGGAATTGTAGTTAAAAAATTAAATTAAAAAATGTATTTTTACACAATGTCATTTTGTTAGTTTCCGAATAAAGATTTTATAAAAAAAATGTTTTCTACTACTCTCTTAGGAATTTAAAATTTACATTTTATTGTTCATGCCGAGTGTTTATTATTAATATTATTATTATTATTATTATTATTATTATTATTATTATTATTATTATTATTATTATTACTTATTATTTTATTATTATTATTATTATTATTATTATTATTATTATTATTATTATTATTATTATTATTATTATTATTATTATTATTATTATTATTATTATATTATTATTATTATATTATATATTATTATTATTAGTATTATTAGTATTATTATTATTATGGTTATTATTCTTATTATTATTATTATAATCAGAAGTAGTAGTATTTTTATTATAATTTTTATTACTATTGTTATATTAATAGTTGTAGAACCTACTTTGTCATATATAACTCACCTATGCTACTCCAAGAGTCCCCATGTTGGTTTCAATGGTCAACAACTTTTTACAGTTTTCTGCTCTAGAAATGAAATGAAAGTCTAGCAACTTTGCATTATTCATAAGTAGCTCCAAATCTGTTGCAAAGTCATGTAGTTCATCTTTTTTATATATAGTGTGGCTCGGAGGAGGCTTCAACGTCAAAATCTGATTCATTTCACATAGATTACTTTAATTATCCTCACTGTTTTCCATCATCTAACTCAAGTGAGAACGATTCTAGTTCATCATGAACTGTTAATCCATCTCTCTTGGGGCATTGGAGCAAACTTCCAGGGATGATGATGAAATGTTTGGATATTGCATTATCTGCTTTTTATTCTTGGTCTTCCAATGTCCAGCTGGAGGAGTCATGCAGAAGTAATAATAATTGCTATGAAATATGGTTCTCTTCAGATTACCGAGACAGCAAAACTTATACCATTTCCATTTTGTGTTCAAGTTATTTGTCTTGTTCACACAGGTACGCAACATCTAAAAATAAAGAAAGACTGTTATTAATACATTGTTGTAAAAGCCTATTAAAAAAATATTAGCATGTTATTAGCATCTATATAGATTAATAACAGTTTGACTTAATAGATATGCATTTATATTAGAGTATATATTATATAGATATAAATAAACTAATTATTTCATTTAATCTTTACCTATAACAATCGACTACTATACAACACACCCTCCTTCTTTGACATTTGAGACAGTACCAAAAGAATGTAAGTGTTTACAAATATATAACACACTGTATCGTGAAATAAAGAGCCAATGAACAATTTTGACCTTAATTTTCATTATCAGTGACTCAGGAATAGTAAAAATTTACCCTTGTTTATGAATCATTTTAGGTGAAGAACAGAGTCATGTTATAGTCTAACGTTACTTTCAATGTTAATTTTATGCATCAATACTGGATCTGTCTTTCCTCTTTAAGATTTTCATTTTTAATTAAGTTTATTAATAAATTCATAAATATTAATAATTTATAGCTCTTTCTGTAACAATGATTTTAACTTACTGTAAGGATAACAAATAAAAGAATATATTATTATTATTATTATTATTATTATTATTATTATTATTATTATTATTATTATTATTATTATTATTATATTATTATTATTATTATATTATTATTATTATTATTATTATTATTGTTATTATTAGAATAAATATTATAATTATTACAATTATTATTATTATTATATTATTATTATTATTATTATTATTATTATTATTATTATTATTACTATTACTATTATTACAGTTATTATTACAATGACTATATTTAGTATAATCATTATTATTATTACTATTATTGTTATCATTATTATTACAATGATTTTATTATTATTATTATTATTATTATTATTATTATTATTATTATTATTGTTATTTTTATAATTTTGTCTTTACAGCCTTTGCTAATGTAGTATGCCGAACTACAAATATAAAATTATAAAAGTAAGAAATGTAGGAGAAGAAAATTTGTTTAGTTTTTATAGAAGAGCCTGAAAATTAAGGTACAACTATCAAATTTGGGATTTGACACCTAAACGGTAATAGACAGAGTCTTGATAAGACATAAAAGAACTTCACTAACGCATTTAACGCATCCAATGCCACCTCTGTTATTGCTATGCACTTTAGAGGGTGTCTACCACTGAGTTTCAAAATCTCTTCAAAAGTAGTAGTCGTAGAATGACTTTCAAGTGATCTATTTTTTTATCCTTTTGAGGAATTTGATTATATATATATATATATAATATATATATATATATATATATATATATATATATATATATATATATATTATATATATAATATATATATATATATATATATATATATATATATATATATATATATATATATATATATATATATATATATATATATATATATATATATATATATATATATATATATATATATATATATATATATATATATATATATATATATATATATATATATATATATATATATATATATATATATATATATATATATATATATATTATATATATATATATATATATATATATATATATATATATATATATATATATATATATATATAATATATATATATATATATATATATATATATATATATATATATATATATATATATATATATATATATATATATATATAATATATATATATATATATATATATATATATATATATATATATATATATTATATATATATATATATATATATATATATATATATATATATATATATATATATATATATATATATATATATATATATAATATATATATATATATATATATATATATATATATATATATATATATATATATATATATATATATATATATATATATATATATATATATATATATATATATATATATATATATATATTAGGGATGGAGTGAAGTATCGGTATCGGTATCGGTATCGGCAAGTATCGGCATATTTTCCGATACCGGTATAGGTATCGGCATCGGTATCGAGCTCTCAGGTATCGGTATCGGTATCGGCTAAAAATGACCGATACCATACCGATACCGATACCAGATTTTTTTGATCCCTATGGCTTAATTAAATGGTGCAATTTTTAAATAATATTACGTAATATGTTTGAAACGCCATTTCGCGATAATTTTGTTTCCAGAACATTGATATGTTGCTTGCTATTTACTTCTTACCATTTGGTTTGTTTTCTTAAATATTTTATTTTATTTTAATTTTTTTTATTAATTTAGTAATGTTATATTAAGATTAATTAAATATACGTATATGATATATATATATATATATATATATATATATATATATATATATATATATATATATATATATATATATATATATATATATATATATATGCGTGTGTGTGTGTAGGGGAGAAAGTAGCGCCGTCCAAAGCGATGCAAGTACCCTTTATTGGGCATAATCCGGGGAGTGACAGTATGGTCTAGACCAGCGGTTCTCAACCTGGGGTACGCCTGCTATCGATTGGGGGTACACAAAAAAATATATGGATTAATTAAAAAAGAATGTAAAAGGAAAAAATTAATAGAATATAGATTATAGAATATCAAATTACGAAATTAAATTATTGTTCTATATATATATATATATATATATATATATATATATATATAATATATATATATATATATATATATATATAAATTGGATTTGTGTGTGTACGAAAGGGTACGGAACATAATGAAAGGGTACGGAAGGAAAAAAAGGTTGGGAACCGCTGGTCTAAACCATTCAGTTTCACTCCCTAGCCCTTTTGTTCGTTCCTTTTCGCATTTCACCTTCTCAGAGGGTCTCTAGTGTACCCTCGCCTCATATTGGAGTGTCTATGCTACCTCTTCTCCTTCCCCCTACTCCCTTCTCATGTTCCAAATTTACAAGCTCTTACTCGTACATTACCTTTATAATAAAAAAAATAAAAAAAATAAATAAATAAAAAAAAAGTGAAATTCAAAGCAGCCTCAGAGATGCTTCGAGGAGCTTCATCCAAAGAATGCCCCTCATCCACTCCTCACCCCATTATCACCTGAGAGTTGGTGGCCTCCGATGATGGGGATGGTGCCGCCAGGACCTTAAGTTCGGCTTGCCCCGGCGCACGTTGTGATTTTTTAATTAATTTCTGTAACATTCCAGATCTGATAGTATTCCTTCTTCGGTTCTCAAAACTTGTGCTTCTGAGCTTGCAGACTGCCTTGGTAAACTATTTAGTCTTTGTCTCTTCACTTCGACCTTCCCTTCTCGATGGAAAGGCTCGCTCATTTAGCCTGTGCCGAAGAAAGGGGACCCCTCTCAACAATCTAACTAACGTGCTATTTCTTTCTTTTACCTGCGTTCTCTTTAAAATTTTTGATTCTATCCTTAGCAGGAAGATTTGGAAGCACCTTAATTCTTCTAACCTAATCTCTGATCGCCAGTATGGCTTTCGTAAAGAACGTTCTACTAGTGATCTTCTTTCCGTATTTTCTGACTCATGGTCCTCCGCTCTTCTGGGTTTCAGTGAGTCTTTTGCTGTGGTTCTAGACATATCAAATGTCCTCGATAGAAACTGGCACAAAGCTGAACTCTCACATCGCATACCTCCTCCATTGAGAAGGGCTCATACGACACGACTTTCTATACAGTCTCATCCTTTCTCTGTCCAACTTTCCGACATCAGACTTAACAGCTATGCTCAATCTTACACGTACTCTACTGGTAAAGTCTGAAACACACTCCCTTTATCTGTTTTCCCAACTTCCTTTGAATTGAACTTATAAACGCCGTGCCTCGGGTCATGTCAGCCATTAGCGAACAGATTTCCGACAGTTCCCCAATTCTGGTGGATATTGGCAGGAATCCGGCCTTTGCTCACCAGAGGAATAAGATATAATATATATATATATATATATATATATATATATATATATATATAATATATATATATATATAATATATAATATAATAATATAATATATATTTTATAATATCCTCATGGTTTTTCCTATCTCCTACTTATATTCTACTTATTTTTCAATTATAATATATATATATATATATATATATATATATATATATATAATATATTATATATATATATATATCTAATAATATATATATATATATATATATATATATATATAATATATAATATTATATTATAATAAAAATATAATATATATAGTATATTAATAATAATAGATATATATAATTATATAATATCTTAAAAGTTAAATTATCGGTATCGGCAAATTTTAGGTATGGTATCGGTATCGGTAAAAATTTTGGTATCGCTCCATCCCTAATATATATTGAAACGTTTGTTTTGTTTACCTGAGAGTTTTTCCTAATATAAAACCGCAAGAAAAAGGAGATAAAAAACAATTTAGATTCGGAGCTTCGCCGGAATAACCTTCTTCAAGTGATAGAACAAAAATGAATATAAAAGAAAGAAAGTATGTTATTGCTATTATTGCCAGAGCTACTTTCCGGAGTGAAATAAAAACAATGTAATATGTCCAATTTTTAATTTTGAATCAATGATTTCGGAGCTGATGCACTTCTTTAAGTAGTTATAAACAATTATATTGAAAATGTGTTTATTTATAATAATGTTTCGAAAACTGTCAATAGAATTCATAAATATTTCTGGTTAAAGGATAGAATGAGTTAGTGATAAGCTTGAAAATTGACAAATTAGATGAATTCTGCCATTGTATTCTATGAGCACAAAAATTGAAAAAAGAATTATCTCTTCTCAAACTGTAGTATAGTTTTGCTGATTCACTCTCCTTTGAAAGTCATCGGTTTTACATTTATTGTAATGCCCACCCACATAACAAATAATACTATAAAAACCATTTCCTTCAACAATTTGTTTACATTTCAGATGACAGAATTATTCTGGAGTGCATGAAGCCACTTGGATGCATTACACAGGCGCTATAATTTTTTTCAGAGATGGTTGTGTATCCCAGTATAATTAAATTAAAGTAAAAATGATTTAAAACTGCCTCTAATATTGTGGGAAAAGATTTTTAGAGTTTAGAGTGCGAAATAATCAATTCCTTCTTTGTGTTCACGAAACGAAAAAAAAAACTTCAGTGGTAAATCCACCCTAGTATAAACCTTTTAAAAGTACCTGAGGAAAACCTTAAAAAAATGTAAAAACTTCAGTATTATTAATGATAATGGCTTATGAAAAGGAGACGTAGTAAGAAATAGAAATCATACATAAAAAATAGGAAAAAATTGGCATAGACCAGAACCCTGAGAAACACCACCACTGACCGTTTTAAAGGATAAACCGAGGACATGTACAAAAGTTTCCTTACAAAATTGAGAAGTAGCAGAAGGATGGGTAGATAATAAAAATGTGAAGACTGGAAATGAAAGCCTTTAGCCAGACAATCGAAAGTTTTCGGAATGTTTATCTCTACAGTCAAAGATTTAATTAAACGCAGGAAAACTTTAGACCAAGAACCAGAGAGAGGAGAAGATAACTAGTAAAACGTTCATAAGGAAACCAAACTGGTAGTTTAAGAAAAGATTGGAAGATTGAACGTGTGTGTCGATATCTTCTTGTTAATAATTTTCGAAAACTATGGTTAGAACAGAAACTTAAAAGTTTAAGGCGTTAGTAGTAAAGTTGATAGATGTTTCATTATTTCGGAAACTCTGAATGAGAGCTCAATTCCAGATGGAAGTGTAAAGGTTATTTTATAAGCGGAGACGAAACAATTTACTAAAGAAGCTTGCAAACTCAGTATTATTATTTTTATTATTATAATTATTATTATAATTATTATTTTTATTATTATTATTATTATTATTATTATTATTATTATTATTATTATTATTATTATCATATATAGCAGCACAGGAAGAATATAATCATGACAGAACGCCTTTTCAATGTTAAGCTCAGATAAATCATAAAAAATTCCTAGTGAAAAAATAATGAAAGACTTGATTTAAGATGTAGAAAGTGGAGTAGAAGAACCATTGGGTGCTACTTCCCTCCCCCTTATATATATATATATATATATATATATATATATATATATATATATATATATATATATATATATATATATATATATATATATATATATATTAAATTAATAGATAGACAAAAGGAAGCTATATAACAAACAGATAGATGGATACATAGATATATAAAGATATTGATAAATATATATTCTGGAAATAAATAGAAGTAGAAAGAGAAATAAAGAATTTCGTGGAATAAGTTGATGTCTCAGGTGTTTTTGAGCCAAACTATGATTGAAAAATTCTTGTATTGAATTTTGAATGATTTTTTTTTTTTCCGAGGAGAATTCGAAATGAAAGTTTTTATCAAAAGAAATTTAACCACAAAACTTCAAAAACTTTTATATTTTTCTCTTTTATTTTTCTTCTTACATTTCTCCCTCTCTAACATCTCTCAAACCCAAATGAAAGTCTAGTGGTAAAATATTAACTTCCAAACGGATTGGTTTTTGCTGAGCTTTCATTCTTTTGAATTTTTAATAAGTAATGTTCTTTATTGACGGATCCGTGCAATAAATTACGAGAACATTTGTTCGCTTTGACGATCA
>SEYY01012273.1:0-10000 GCA_009176605.1 Armadillidium nasatum | reverse complement strand
TTATACAGCTAGTTAATTAATTCTGTTTTGGAAGGGAACTTTTCATGCAAGTATATATTCTTATTGAAGCCCTGGCTATAAGCAACATGGAATAAGATTGTAGCACACTAAAGAAAGAAAGAACTACAGAAAGCTCGCAGTTATATGTTGTCTCCAAAACTGAATTATAAAAAACTTTAAACCCTAGTGATAATTTTACTCTTAACAAGCTAAGTTTATTTTTTATGGGCACGGTTCAATTTCAAAAAAATATTTAATTTTCAGTGTATATTGCTTCTTTTCCAGTGAAAAAAAGTCAATTTTTTGTGTTTTGAGTTATAACGGTTAAAAAGTTTTTTTTTAGGGAAATTTGACCCTTTTTCAAATGAATATTGGGGCCTAACCACTTCTAATAGAGTTTTGTTCCCAGAGTATTATTGTTTATTTATTTTTAAATGCACCTTTTTGGGGAATAAAAAAAACTACAGCTTCACCATTTTTTATTTTTGGTGGGTGTATAGAAGATGGATGGGGATAGAAATTACTCTCTATACTTTATTCAATGCTATTCGTTGATTTCAAGATATAGCCTCTCACAAATGGGTCCAATATAGAAGAAATTTCAAAAATTCCCAAGGTTTGAGAGGCTCTATCTCGCTTCAAACAAATAGCATTTTATAATGAACTAAATAAAAGTAGTAGCCCTGTCCATCCTCAAAACAATATCCACCCCCCCCCCAAAAAAAAACCGTCAGAACTGAACGAACTTCAGGGATAAATGCATGTACACTGAAATTTTCAGCTCATACGTTTCAATAATTTTTTTTATATATAAGATTGGACACTTCCCTTATAGAAAATATAGTCATGATAATTTCACCCACATATTAACCGCCAATAAATAACTGCAATTCGATTCTGTGATATTTTAATGTATTATGTGTGTAATTTTTATGTAATTTACAAATGATTATGAAAATATATTTTTATTCAACCTATTATTATTTGTAAAATATATTTCTTTATATGTTTTGCCTAAAAAAAAAATATTGTGAAATATAAGAGAATACTTTAAAAGCTCATTTTATTCATGAATGATTTTAAGATCCTTTTAAATTTTGTAACAAAAATTTGGTAGGACCATCAAAGCGTCCACTTGGAACATTTTTCACGTTTCTGTAAAAATATTTTTTTTCAAATACAAATAATTTTATTAACTGGAAAAGCTTATGTTTGACATTAGTCTTCCTTCTTCTTATGTGTATAAGTCGAATTTACAAAAGGTACTTTCCGTTCTATGACTTAGGTCATTCTTTTTTAATCTTCTCTTTAATAAGAGTAAGGAAATTTTTATTTAAGTTCAGGAACATTGCAAAAAATCTCTCTTTTAAATGTTAAAAATGCGCAAGTGTATTTTGTAATTTGTCTCCTTTAGGCAACAATTTTTCCTCTTCCTGCCTACAAACGGTGGTAGATAGGAAACCTAGTTAGGTTAGGCATAGTTTGACAATAACATTTAACTTTTAATGTTATAAATATCAAGTTACGTAATGTCATAACTATTTTTTCAGAGTTATTTTTAATATTTATTTTATTATTTTCCATTCTTTTCAGCTCATTTCAAATATTCTAAAAAAGTTTCATAAAAATCGGCTCATGTAATTATTTTTTATGACCTCCATTGTTTGGTCTGCTTTATCATAATATAAATCATAAAAAAATATTAATTTCGCGGAAATTAAATTTATATTTTCGTAATCAGGGATATATATATATATATATATATATATATATATATATATATATATATATATATATATATATATATATATATATATATATATATATATATATATATATATATATATATATATATAAATTTATTCGAATTATTGATTTCAAAAAACCTTGTTCAGCATTCTTGAAAAAAATAATTGCTTTTACTGTTTACGATTAACAAATTCATGGAACCATAAAATAAAACCGGTAAAATTCTCTTCATATATATATATATATATATATATATATATATATATATATATATATATATATATATATATATATATATATATATATATATATATATATATATATATATATATATATATTAATAACACCCCTAAAAGCGAGAGACGGAAATCGGCTTAAAAATATGCTAAAAACCGACTTAAGACATTAAAAAGTAAAACACTAAAAAATATCGAAAGTATTGAATAAAATTGCAAGTTAGTTATAGATTTTATTCAATACTTTCGATATTTTTTAGTGTTTTACTTTTTAATGTTTTAGTCGGTTTTTAGCATATTTTTAAGCCGATTCCCGTCTCTAGCTGTTAGGGGTGTTATTAATATAAATATCGATTAGTGGTTTTTTAACTATATATATATATATATATATATATATATATATATATATATATATATATATATATATATATATATATATATATATATATATATATATATATATATATATATATATATATATATATATATATATATATATATATATATATATATATATATATATATATATATATATATATATATATATATATATATATATATATATATATATATATATATATATATATATATATATATATATATATATATATATATATATATATATATATATATATATATATATATATATATATATATATATATATATATATATATTATATATATATATATATATATATATATATATTATATATATATATATGGTTTGAGAACTTAAAACTTCTTTTCAAAATTTCATTAATCTTTAAAGTAATATTTATATTTCAAAACATTATCATTCATAGATATGTTAATAATTCAAAATTTAAATTAAATATTCCTACTTTCCAAATAAATAATCATGATTTTTTTCAAGTTCACTATCACCATTATGATATATATATATAATATATATATATATATATATATATATATATATATATATATATATATATTATATATATATATATATATATATTATATATATATATATATATATATATTATATATTATATATATATATATATATATATATATATATATATATATATATATATATATATATATATATATATATATATATATATATATATATATATATATATATATTAAGCTGGGTTGAATTTTTGTGGGATAACCAAACATGGTCAAATTGGTGCTCCTTGGCTTCCCTGTAGTGGGACAAAAAAATCATTTTGCATTTACTCAATGTTTAGGGGGCCCAACTTTAATTTTTTTAAGGGCCGGCACCAATTTTTGGGTATTTCGGCTATTTTTGCTTGGGGCTGATATATTTTGATATATATTTTTTTTTCTACTCATCTTATCAACATCAAATTTTCAAGGCTTATATAGTTTGGCAAGATGCATCTTTTTTACTTAGATAATTTTTTTGTATACTCTAAAGAAAATTTTTAAAAAATTTCAAAAAATTTTTTTGTTTTTAAATTTGGTTCAAGAAAAAATCCAAAACTAATAAAAAATACAAAGAAGTTATCTAAGTAAGAAATATGCATCTCCCCCGACTACATAAGCTCTGAAAATTTCACTCACTTCGCTTGAATAGAAAAAAAATTACCGCAATTTTTCATTTTAAAATTAAAAAAAAATGGGTTTGGAAATTTGACAACGCTGAGCACAAAACTTAAAATATCAAAATTCCGTGTCTAAAACTTTTAGATAATAGTCCAATCTTTGTATATTTCAAGTTCTTAAGTTATGAATTTTATATGCTTTGTTCTTCAAAATTTGGTTTTAATACTAATTGAGAGCTATTTTTGTCTCATTTCAGATCCAGACTATTCGACGTTTGAGATAAGTCCTGTGGGTGCAGTGTTTATTACTATTATTGCAAGACGTATCATGGCATGTGCAACAAGGCATAAAGACAGGCATGCAATATTCGGTTATCCACAACCACTTGTCGAAAATCAGCTACCACTGGCTGAGGATGTTTTTAGAGCCTACAAGTTCCATCAAGTAGTCAACAAAGATGCCAGTGTTACTCATCTAGCAAAGTTAGTGGCAACAGAAGTTAAAGGCATATACAATAAAGCAGGCATTCCAACAATAGAATTTGAAAGTGTTATAGTGAAAGTGAAGAGACTAATAGTGAATGTCAATGATTTGATGAAATATTCAAGAAATAAACAATCTTCTCAAAAATATCAAGATAAAATAAAATCATTTTCTTGTCTCTTCGACATTAGCGCGTGCAAGTGTGTTCATAATGGTATAGTTGAACGTAATCAATGTCAATGTCCCAATGAAAAGAAAATCCCTGTATTGGAATGGCAATTTTGGCTTGATCAAAACACTTCAAGACGCATGATAATAGGAAATGTGGACAAGGAAAGAACAGAGAAAAACATGAAACTTCAGGAAAGGAAAAGGAAACGGTTGACATTTGAAAGTAAGATGAGACACAAAGATACGCAAAAATGTGTAAGTTCAGTTGAATTATCAGGCAGTGAGAGTGATGTGCTAGAAGAATCATTTTCCTTAGAATCAGAAGAAATGGAAGAATGTCACCCTCAAAATAGAAACCAGTATCCTGAGTTGTGTAAAGCATTAGAGAGGACAAATGTGAGCAATAGAGATGCATGTCTCATAGTTAATGCTGCCCTCAAGGACCTCGGACTTGTGTCACCAAAAAACGTTGTTGATCCAAGTAAGTTACAACGCCAAAGAAAATACTGGAGAGACAAACAGTCAGAGAAGCATTTGCTGCAACACAGAGGTATGGTCTGCATTGGTTTCGATGGAAAAATAGATGAAACACTTGTCGATACTGGAGGTGTGCGTAGAAAAGTTAGAGAAGAACATTACGTGCTAGTGTCATTTCCAGATGCATGTTACATCGATCACGTTAGTCCTAACTCAGGAAGATCTCCAGATGTATTTAATGAAATTCTGGGTATTATTGAACGAACAAGATCTACAGAGACTTTAAGAGCAGTGATTTGCGATGGAACTCCTGTGAATACGGGTAACAAGAATGGAATAATCACACTGTTGGAGTTACATCTTAAAAGACCACTTCAATGGCTCATATGCATGTTGCATTTTAATGAACTGCCACTCAGGAAGTTATTTAGTGTTGTTGATGGGAAGACAACTGGCCCATCATCACATGAAGGACCTATAACCAAACTGCTCTCATTTGATCCTCAGACCAAACCCATCATTAATTTTCAACCAATTCCAGGCTCTGTAGTTGATGTTCCTGAAACAGTTACGAAAGATCTAAGTTCTGACCAGCTGTATTTACTAAAAATCTGTTTATTAATTCAGCAAGGGGTACAAAATGCAGATCATAATAATATGCGGTATTTGAAAACTGCACAGCCGGGTGCCTTAAGCCATGCAAGGTGGCTAACTAAAGCTAACAGACTGCTTCGATTGTACGTTTCAACAGAATCCGCATCTGATGATCTGAGGCGTTTGGTACGATTCGTACTGAACTTCTATGCCCCCATATGGTTCTATATCCGCTCCCATCCCTTCTGTCAAGATGGTGCAAAGAATTTTCACTTTATGGTATCACAATATCAAAAACTTTCTCCTGAGGATCAGAACATCATTTCTCCAGTGCTCCTAAACAACTCCTATTTTTGTCATCCAGAAAACTTGTTGCTAGCTGGTGTTGCAGATGAACGGGAAACAATAAGAAGATTTTCATGTCAACAAATTCTTCAAGCAAGAAAGAAAATATCCTCCACCAATGTGCAAGTTCGCTGCTTTGATAAAAGGCAGCTAAACGTCAATCTCAACGCCACTTCCTACATGGAAATGATAGACTGGGGGAGTACTCCTATCACCCCCCCACCTCTTCTTGATGATATTAGTGATGATATTTTGGTTAGTAATCAACAAATTCTCCTACCAAAGTATCCGTGTCATTCGGTCGATGTTGAAAGAAATGTCAAAGATGTTTCCGCTGTTTCTAGTAGGGTCATTGGTCATACTTCTCGACATGGTGCAATACTACAAACCAAACATTCTCGAATCGAAATACCTTCAGTACAGACAAAATCTGATTTTCTATGAGATTTTGTACTATGCAGGTTGTTTAGCATGTAAGAATGTAAGGATATTTAAGCTATACTGTATATCTGGCTATATATATATTTTTGTTTTTAAATAAGAAGATTCAAGGTAAAGTTGGGGTATGAAAACAAATCTTGAAGAACTTACTTTTAACACATTTCAGTTTGTATCTGAAGTGAGCACCAAAATAAAGTTGTTTCAAATCTGCACTACAACTTTTGTATCTTTTCAACCCAGATATATATATATATATATATATATATATATATATATATATATATATATATATATATATAATATATATATTATATATATATATATATATATATATATATATATATATATATATATATATATATATATATATATATATATATATATATATATATATATATATATATATATATATATATATATATATATATATATATATATATATATATATATATATATATATATATATATATATATATATATATATATATATATATATATATATATATATATATATATATATATATATATATATATATATATATATATATATATATATATATATATATATATATATATAATATATATATATTCATTTCTTCAACCTCCTCCAACTCATTTATGCCTTATATTTTAATTTCTTCTAAAGATGTCATTTCTGCTCTCTCTGAGCTTAACATTAAGAAGGCGTATGATCCTGATGGTATTCATCCTTCAGTTCTCAAAACTTGTGCTTCTGAGCTTGCACCATGCCTTGGTAAACAATTTCGTCTCTTTCTTTCCACTTCGACTTTCCCTTCTTGCAGAAAAAGTGAGCTCATTCAGGCTGTGACGAAGAAGTGAGACCCCTCTCAACCCTCTAACTATTGTCCTATTTCCTAAACTCCGTTCTTTCTAAAGTTTTCGAATCTATCCTTAACATTAAGATTTGGAAACACCTTAATTCTTCTAATCTTATCTCTGATCGTCAGTATGACTTTCGTAAAAACGCTCTATTGGTGATCTTCTTTCCCTTCTTTCTGACTCTTGGTCCTCCGCTCTTCGGGTTTTCGGGGAATCTTTCGCTATATCACTGGACATTTCAAAAGCTTACGATAGAGTCTGCACAAAGCTTTAATTTCTAAACTTCCCTCTTTCGGAATCTAACCTTCTCTCTGTGACCTTTCTGATTTCCTTTATGGTCGTACTATAGCAGCTGTTGTTGACGGCCACCGTTCTTACTTTAAATCTATAAATAGTGGTGTTCTTCAAGGATCTGTCCACTCCCTAACTATTTTTTAATGACCTTCTCTCTATTACTTCATCTCCTATGCACTCCTATGCCGATGATTCCACCATTCATTACTCCTTTCAATTTGAAAGACGGCCCTCCCAATAGCAGTTAATTGATGCAAGAAGGGTAGCCTTGGAGAAACTGACCTATCATCTTTCTCGTATTTCAAAATGGGGGCAGAGAAAGCATGGTCGTTTTCAATCATTCAAAAACTCAATTCCTCCATCTTTCTACTTGACACAACCTTCCACACAACTATGACACCTTTTTCAAAAACACACAACTCAAACCTTCATGTGTTCTCAATATTTTCAGAGTTTCTTTTTCTCATGATTTTTCTAGGGAAGATCAAATTACTTCTCTTTCTAAACAAGATACAAAGTGATTGGGTTCTGAGGCACATTCGTGATTTTTTTACGCCATCCCAGTTGCTTGCTCTTTATAGGATTGTTGTTCACCTTTGTTTGAAGAACGCCTTACACATCTGGGGTGGCTCCACACATACAGCTCTTCTTAAAAAAATGGAGTCTAGGGCTTTTCGTCTTATAAACTCATTTGTTCTCACTAACTCTCTAAAATCTCTTTCTGGCCGTCGAATCGTTGCGTCACTCTCTCTGTACTATCGCTAGTACAACGGACACTGCTCCTCTCAACTCTCACGTTGCATTATTGCTCCTTTGAGAAGAGCTCGCGTGACACGACTTTTTACACAGTCTCATCCTTGACTTGCAAACTTTTAAACTCCTTGTATAGGGTCACGTCGGCCATTAGAGACCAGATTTCTGACATTTCGCCAAGTCTGGTTGGAATTGGTAGGCCTCTGGTCTTTTCCCACCAGAGGATATATATATATATATATATATATATATATTATATATATATATATATATATATATATATATATATATATATATATATATATATATATATATAATTTTTCTGACTTGTTCTGAATTTGATAGATATGGAATCTTTAAGTGAAAGTTTGAATTTATATAATAATTTTTCTAATAACATTGAATGAAAGATATTTTTATTTTATATTGATTTTTTTCGATGGTTGGTACAGGGATGAAAATAGAGCTATGAAATTCGCAATTCCACGAATTTCCTCCAAAGGAAAAACAGTCATCTTCAGAACAAAGCAGCAAATCAATAGACGATGAAGTCGTTGATTCTGAATATAGTGTAGCTGAGGAGAAAAACAATTATTTCATCAAGCTAGAAGATATCAAAGACTTGATCAGAGATTTTGGTCTCTCAAAGTCCAATGCCGAGCTTTTGACGTCGAGACTCAAGAAGTGGAATTTATTAGATGAATGTGTGAAAGTCGCAACTAAGAGAAAACATTGCCACTCTTTTTCAACTTTGTTCCCTAGTCAAGATGGGCTTTGATTTTGTTACAATGTAACAGGTTTGTTAGAGGCACTTGGAATTGCCTGTAACCCCTGCGAGTGGCGCCTCTTCATTGATAGTTCATCGAAGAGTCTCAAAGCTGTGCTACTTCATAACGGGAACATGTATCCAACTCTTCCTTTGGCTCACCCGGTGCAACTCAAAGAGGATCACAACAGCGTGAAGCTATTGCTAAGTGACTTTAAATATGAAGAACACATTTGGGAGGTTATCGGAGATTTCAAAATGTGGCCTTCCTTAGTCTCCAAGGCAGCTTTACCAAGTTTCCATGTTATATTTGTCTCTGGGACAGCAGGGCAACCGCGGAAAACTACGAAGGCGGAATTGGTCACAGTGGACCGAGTTCAGGGTAGGGAGGAACATTGTCAAATGTGAGCCTCTGTTGGACCCCCAGAAAATATTGTTTTCTCCTCTACACATAAAATTAGGCCTCATGAAACAGTTTGTGGCAGCTCTAGATAGAGTCTTCAGCCTTTATCTACCTGCAAGGCTTCTTTCCTAAGCTGTCCGAGGCAAAAAATCAAAACCGATGTCTTCGTTGGACCGCAAATAAAAAAGATCATTGAGTGCAATGAGTTCCCCAAGAAGCTCACTAGGAATAAAAAGCAGCTTGGAACAGCTTTGTTGAAAAGGGTCGTGGATTCCTTGGGAATCACAAAGCCGAAAACTATGAAGAGCTTGTTGAGACCTTGGTCAAGAACTTCTGCAAATGGGCTACAGGATGTTGCTGCAAGGTGTCCTTCAAAGTACATATTCATGATGTTCATCTTGATTAATTTAAGGAGAACATGGGAGCGTACTCAAAGGTGCAAGGCGAGCGATTTCACCAAAATATTCTGGACTTTGAACACCGCCACCAAGGATCATATAACGAAAACATGATGGGTGACTATGTTTGGGGGTGGATTCGTGAAAGCACCTTACTGCATAAACCTAAATCCCGAAAAACCACTTCTTAATATTATGTGGTCACTGTTGTATAAACTAATAGTAAATAAATGCTACTTTTGAGTTATAAGTAGTTTTTTCTACTTTGTATAACCGTGGATGATTAAATTCACCAATATTTTATATCGGAATTGGTAAATTTGGGAAATATCATTATCCTGATCACAAAATCAAAGTTTGGAGGAAATATTAGCTATTTTTCATACCTTCTAAGTATAAGAAAATAAGAAATTACAGTTGTCCCCCAAAGACAGAAAATGTGTTACATTGGTGTATAATTAATCTGAGTCACAGACTTGTTTCTAGGAAACCGAATCCGTAGAATAAAAAGTAAGAC
>SEYY01012272.1:22500-25000 GCA_009176605.1 Armadillidium nasatum | reverse complement strand
TAATAAAAATAAAAAATAACAATATTAATAAGAAATTATATTATTATAATAATTCTAATAATATTCATAATAACAATATTAAGAATAAAATAATAATAACGAAAAAAATAATATTAAATAATAATAATAATTAAAATAATAATAATATAATAATAATTGATAATAAAGTAACAATAAAAATAATAAAAATAATAATAACAAAAATAAAATAATAATAATAAATAATAAATAAATAAAAATAATAATAATAATAAAAAAAAATAATAATAATTAGCTTAATAATAATAATAATAATAATAATAATAATAATAATAATAATAATAATAATAATAACAATAATAATAATAATAATAATCTTCACAAGCAAAGTGCTCAAAATTAATAATGCTGCCGAACTAAGAAATGTTTTCTATTTACAAAAGGATATCCGTATATATATATATATATATATATATATATATATATATATATATATATATATATATATATATATATATATATATATATATATATATATATATATATATATATATATATATATATATATATATATATATATATATATATATATATATATATATATATATATATATATATATATATATATATATATATATATATATATATATATATATATATATATATATATTATATATATATATATATATATATATATATATATATATATATATATATATATATATATATATATATATATATATATATATATATATATAATATATATATATATATATATATATATATATATATATATATATATATATATATATATATATATATATATATATATATATATATATATATATATATATATATATATATATATATATATATATATATATATATATATATATATATATATATATATATATAATATATATATATATATATATATATATATATATATATATATATATATATATATATATATATATATATATATATATATATATATATATATATATATATATATATATATATATATATATATATATATATATATATATATATATATATATATATATATATATATATATATATATATATATATATATATATATATATATATATATATATATATATATATATATATATATATATATTTCTTAAACAGTAAATAATTAATTGCTCATAAAGGAGCTTTAGTATTTGATTAGAGTGTGTTTTATTTTTCTCCCATTGAGTTAGTGCCAAAACTCATTTTAATTTGGTAAAGCACAAAATTAAAAAGAAAGACGAGCTGCTATGATGCAGCTTCCTTTTTTCAGCCTACTATGTAACAATCTTGAAAACATTTGAAAAAGAAGTTAAAAAAAAAATAAATTGAAAAGTCTCAGAAATATACCACTTTTTCTGCGAAATTAATGGTGGAAAGATCGTTAGTATTAACTAATAGTACTTATTTTTTATATTGTTATTTGAGCTAGGGTACACCATGCAATAAAATAAGAATTAGTGAATTGAGGTTTGTGTGATAGAGGTTAATAATATAGAGTAAAAATATAAAAAATAACATAATTTAGGAGTCAAAGTTACGATACTACTTTTTGTTGTAGTATTATTCTTGAAAATATAGAAAAGGATTATTCTTGAAAGGATAGAAAAGGATTATTCGCGCGAAAGGATAGAAAAGGATTACTCGTGAAAGGATAGAAAAGGCTATGGGCTTTCTAATCTTCGTACAGAAAATGTTGTCTAGTGGATGCAGAAACATCTATTCCGTTGCTAAAGAAACACATCATTATTGAACTTATGTATGGGTGAGCGAACTCAAACTAAGAATAAAAACAGAAGGAATAGCTTACATTTTTCAGTCACAATTGGTACTAACCCCAAATCTCACACTTTCTATGCAAATGTTATTCTTTTAAGCTACAAAAAGCTATAATAATCCTGAAACTATAATTGATTTTAATGTTTAGTCTAACAAGGCATTAAAATGATTTAGCAAATGGGTTGAAAGTTTTGAAGTTATATATATATATATATATATATATATATATATATATATATATATATATATATATATATATATATATATATATATATATATATATATATATATATATATATATATATATATATATATATATATATATATATATATATATTATATATATATATATATATATATATATATATATATATATATATATATATATATATATATATATATATATATATATATATATATATATATATATATATATATATATATATATATAATATATATATATATATATTATATATATATATATATATATATATATATATATATATATATATATATATATATATATATATATATATATATATATATATATATATATATATATTATATATATATTATATATATATATATATATATATATATATATATATATATATATATATATATATATATATATATATATATATATATATATATATATATATATATATATATATATATATATATATATATATATATATATATTAT
>SEYY01012272.1:12500-15000 GCA_009176605.1 Armadillidium nasatum | reverse complement strand
TTATTATTATTACTATTATTTTTATTATTATTACTACGATTATTATTATAATTATTTTTACTACTAATTTATATATATATATATATGTGTGTGTGTGTGTGTGTGTGTGTTGTTTGTGCGCCCGTGTGTTCACGTGCGTTTACGGTTGTATGTAATTTATTCATTGACACTAAGTTATCAAAGAGTTCGTTGTAAATTATTAACATTATAAGTTGGCTTTGATATCTTTCGTGGTATTAAAATACAATTTCAGACGCTTTCTCTGTTACGCAAAGGTAATTGTCAGATGCTCAATCAATTACACAATATACGACTTCACAGGATTGCTCACACATTGCGAATTAATTGTTTTCTACCTTTGCACATTATGCAGTATTCGCAGTGAGTATGCAGTTGGTTAAAAATAGATTGATTTTTTTTTTTTTTTTTTTTTTTTTTTTTTTTTTTTTTTTTAAGTTCACATCTGACGGGTATTGAGATTGATTTTTTTTTTTTTTAAAGTTAACATTTGACGGGTATTGCCCTATTCGAGGAGAGGAACTTTTCCAGGTAATATTTATCTAGTATCCCCAAGTAAGATCGAATCGGCGCCCTCAAGCACTTGAGTCAATCACTCTACCGCTTCAGCTACGGTAGATGGCTTGTTCACCTCACAAAATATTGTTTTTGGTGTTTGTGCAATTACTCAAAGACTGTTTTCTTAAAATTTTTGTTCAGTCATACAAAATATGGTATTTTATGATTCCTGAGCATGTTGAAATACCGTATCGTGTGTGAATAAGTAGGTGTTTGAGCAATTACGCGTAATGCTGGTACGCCGTGAACAAAAGTTCGTTCCTATTAGGCTGGAAATAAATATTTATATAAAATGGAAATCATTTCATAAAAGCTCTATTTTGAATAAAAAGACAATAAAAACATTGAGAGGGGCTTAATTGAACTGTTTTTGGCTGAACCTGAAATGATCCCCATTTTAAATAAATATTTATTTCCAACCTAATAGGAACGAACTTTTGTTAACGACTGTACATATGCTAGTGCAGTTATTTTAAATCAGAATTAAGAAGCTTTCATGGTTCTTCATTAATGAGAAGAAGTTTGCATATTTGAAAGTACTTTTAGATATTTAGATACATAGATAGAAGACAATGACTTTTACAAGTGATACATCGAATGGCACAATTCAATCATCCCTAAAAGTTTGCTATGAATAAGGAAGACAATATTGAATAGCTATCGTTCAAATAAGTGGAGTTTTATAGTAATAAATAATACCTTACCAATGATTTTCATGATGAAACTTTGTAAAAGCAGATAAGGATAGAGATGAGTATGCGGATGTGGATGAGAATAAGGATACATATGAGGATGGGGATGCTAATGCGGATAATAAGACAGATAAGGATGTTAATGAATATAAGGATTCAGTCTGGGATGTGGATGCGAAAAGGACACTGATGAGGATGAGGATGAGAATGAGGATTGAGGATGCGGATGCGGATGCGGATGCGGATGAGGATTAAAACTCCCTTTACAATACAGTATAAAAATCACGAATTTCATTGACTGACACATTTACAAAAATAAATCGAAAAGAATAAAAACAAGGATAAACCTCATGAATTTCAATCAGCTTTTATTGGACTCCTAAGCAGATGCTCGCATTTTTACTTATATATAAACATAGACATGAACATGAGCATGAATATGCACATGAACATGAATATGGACATGAAAATGAAAGTGCACATGAACATGAATATGAACATGAATATGCACATGAACATGAACATGCATATGTACATGAACATGAACATGCATATGCACATGAACATGAACATGAACATGAAAATGCACATTAACATTTGTCTATGCATTAATATTAGTATATGCATATTTATTTATTTATGCACTAGAACGTTCTTTTATACATGAACGTTAGCATATACATATCTCTTTATTTATGTATATGAACACTCATTTATGCATGAACATAGTAATACATGTCCGTTTATTAATGCACATGAACATTTGTGCATACATGAACATAAGATATACATATCTGTTTGTTAATGCACATGAACATTCGTATATACATTAAAATTAGTATATGTATGTATTTTTATTAATGAACTTAACGTTTGAGTATAGAAAAAAATTAGTAAGTGCATGAATTTTTATTAATACACATGAACATTTGAGTATACATGAAAATTAGTACACACATGTACTTTTATTATACAAGAACATTTGTGCATACATGAAAATTAGTATGAACATGTATTTTTATAAATGCACATGAACATTCGTATATACATGGAAATTAGTATATACATATATTTTTATTAATTCACATAATATTTGTGTATACATGAAAATTAGTATATACAAGAATGTTAATGCTTTTTAGGGGGGGGGTGAAATTGAACTGAATTCGAAGCCATTTTCTTTTTAAAAGTTTTCAGAATTTTATAGACTTTAAATCCGAAGTTTTTTTTTT
>SEYY01012272.1:5000-10000 GCA_009176605.1 Armadillidium nasatum | reverse complement strand
TGAAAAGGTAAAGTTAAATGATTATTTAATAACAGGTTAATATTAGTCATGCTTGTGGGTCAGGTCATAAAAAGAATTTTGAATATTTTCCAATAAACGAGTAATTACCAATACAACTAATATTAACATTTTATTTTTCTTTTAAATCCTCGATAAAGAAACTGGAATCAACTGAGTATTTAATTCAAAAATAACATTTTGACAACAACTAGAGTCAAATTCTGTATTTTAAAGCAAAAGCTAAATCACCAAAATCATTATTGCTTATGTTCGCTAAGGGACATTTACTACTATAAAAATGGAATAAAGAAAATTGCCAGAACAACCTGTTGATCTGCGAGCAAAGTTAAGGGCAAGATATAAGAAAATAAATTTTTTTTTTACTGAAAAACTGACAGTGCTCTATTTTTTCTTTACATTATAGTAGAGACTTTAATATTTTCTTCTACTGAAAATTCACACTCTTACATATATATATATATATATATATATATATATATATATATATATATATATATATATATATATATATATATATATATATATATATATATATATATATATATATATATATATATATATATATATATATATATATATATATATATATTATATATATATATATATATATATATATATATATATATATATATATATATATATATATATATATATATATATATATATATATATATATATATATATATATATATATATATATATATATATATATATATATATATATATATATATATATATATATATATATATATATATATATATATATATATATATATATATATATATATATATATATATATATATATATATATATATATATATATATATATATATATATATATATATATATATATATATATATATATATATATATATATATATATATATTCCCATCAATCTGTCTATCTATCTATTTATCTATCTATCTCTCCCTCTCTCTCTTATTCTTTCGTTTCCTCAGATTCTCTCCAAGGACAATTTAATAATTCAGTCTGAAAAATCTCTTCGTACTGTTCTATCACCTTTAAATGGGCTTAAAAATGAAACATACAGTTCGCTCCTTATTCAACAGTTTTTATTGTTTATAACAATGATTGTTAGTAAATATTTAAGATCTCTGAGAATAATGTTTACCGTTCATTATATTATATATATATATATATATATATATATATATATATATATATATATATATATATATATATATATATATATATATATATATATATATATATTATATATTATTATAATAATAAAATTTTTAATTAAAACGAAGAAATTAATTAACTTAAAATTAAAAATGAGTTAGTCCATTCGATGTAAATAAGTTCTCATCAGACTCACAGAAATATAAAGAGTGAAACAAAAATGAGTTATCCTATACAAATAAAAACCTCCTATCCACTCTACTCAGTTCTTCTGCTCCAGCCTTATCAAATTAAAACAAAGTTAAGAACAGTGGATAAAAATTAAAATAAGTGAGAAAGTGATCTCTGTTAGCTTCTAAAAGGTATAGTTTGTTCTTGGAGGAGGGTTTGGACTTGCGTTTCAGGTACGTTACAAGGGAAATAAAGAGTTAGAATATAAAATACAAAAATTGCATTATATTATTTTTAGAAGAAACTAATGAAAAAAATGATCAGGGAATTATACTCGCTTTCTCTTACTGTAAATTTTTTCCGATACCTTCCTATTGCCAGCAGGCGTGATTTTCTTTCATCTTCAGACTAAATTCCTTAGTTTCTCCAAGGCTTCAAGTACCAGTGGAAGAAATACAAGTTTTGGTGATACCCGAGAAGAAATTTCTCTTTGTGGAAGCCTGAAATTGGTGAATGACATTCAGCCCACCTCGTAGCTACTTTCAAAAAGTAATTATTTATGTATTTGCATTGCTCACACAAACCTTACACACGTATGGAAAATACTTATCAGAAATCTCAATACTCACTTTTCAGTTTTGCAACCATATTTCAGAACATATGCACCATCATTTTGTAAGATGCAATACATTGGCTCATTTCAGATTTCTTCTATTTTCCAGTAAAATTCCAAGCTACAAAGCCTCTCCCAATATTCCAAATATCTATATTTTATATCACAACAGTTTTAATTTATCCGTAACTAATTGAGGATTTTGCTTATTAGTTTAATGATTGATCTCTTTGAGACTCTTTATTGTTTTACAACGCAGAATTAATTTGACTGAAAGTAAAGAATTGAAAGGAAATGAGGACAGAATATGATTTGCTGTTAGAACGTTCAAACACTTGAGAATAATAGATGAGGAAAAGGAGAACTAAAATCAGAGGCGACAGGACTAGTCACTTGGCCCTGTGATTACTCTGCTAAAGGCTTGAAACAACTCCAGGACCAGCATGGGAAACCATAGCTCTAGGAGAGAGTGTTTAGAGGTTAGATGGAAAACGATTCTAGTCCAACTGAATGTGTGAAAACCCTACCCGAGAGTTTAAATAAAACTCAATGACTATCATTGAAACCAACGAGCCGAAAAACAATTTTTTAGAGGGCTCTGGGAGGACGACTTTTCAAGGGTTGATAGAGAAAGAGGCTTGTTCCACTGAAAGGGTGAAAGCCCTTCCTTGGAGATGATGGTGAAGATGAGGAAAAAAAATTTTAAATATAATTTAAAATTTTAAAAATAATTTGCAGGACATTTTGATTTTCTTTCTTGGAAAAATGTTTATTTATAATTTTGATTAAATCATTTAGAAGCTTTTCTCTACTTATAATAGTTCCCCCATAGTTGAATTTTCATTAAAATGAAACACTTTTGAAGTGAATGAAAATATAGAAAACGAAATTTAATTTTAAATAACCATTTTAGGCACGGCACACACCTATAACTTTTCAAAAATCTTCTGAACCTGATTTTATACTTAAATTAAATAAGCCAATCGAAACCTCGAAAGTTTTTAGGATACGTATGGTTCGAAGCATAAAGTTTTAGAAAGTGTTAAAGTTTCTTTAAAATTATGTATCTTGAATATAATTTTAGGAAACTAATTTTGATTTTTTTTCTTTTTTTGATAGACTGAACAGATGTTTATTTTTTAATTTCAGTTTTTCATCTGCTCTCATATAATACAGATAGACTTAAAAATCTCTTGAAATTATGGAACACCAGAAATAAGACGTCTTCTCTCCCTTTGCAGAAATTAACACAATCAAAAAACACCCTTTCATACAGATATGTAATTTATGGACAGTCCTTTTAAATGCCGACAAAGAGATGGCAAACGATATTCTGCCGGAGCGAAACATTGTTAGAAATTGTTTTGGTAAATATTGGTAAGCCTTAAAGAGCACTGAATATATATGATGTAAAACTAGCCAGTAACCACTTTTAATGAAAATCATTCAAGATATTTTCATAAATTCTGAAGTAAAAACAGACTGAAGTACATTAGATCGGAAAATGTAGGAAATGTCAATTAAAGAATTTATCAGTGAAATTTTGTACAAAGTGGCAATAAGAAATGAAAAGAAACTACAGCTAGAGTTCATGTTTTCATTTTTAGGAAGAGTGGATAAAACTGCACAGTTACAGGCCAAGAGAAATAGCTACAGGCTTTATAATAATCTAACCGCAGGAATTAACAGCAAAATTAGAAAAAGACATTTTAATATGAGAAACCAAAGTACGCTTCTGTAGCAAATGGGAAAAAGATTGGCTTGAATGATACTTTATATAGTATCTCTTCTTATAAATAGCAAATAAAAAATGAAGTTGTTAGAAAATAGGATATATATTATTCACTTTTATTATTTGCAGGATATATTTGAGTGAATTTTGAATCCATTTTTCTTTAATTTTGTGACAAAAAAGGCAAATTTTTCTACATACTTTATTTTGTGCTTTTATAACTAGAACATGATATAAAGAAGAATATATAAGAAGTCTATATAGCATATGACAAAGTATATAACAAAATAGACAATTTAAGATTTTCCCTAAGCATAATTATACTGATATATATATATATATATATATATATATATATATATATATATATATATATATATATATATATATATATATATATATATATATATATATATATATATATATATATATATATATATATATATAGATATATATATATATATATAATATATATATATATATATATATATATATATATATATATATATATATATATATATATATATATATATATATATATATATATATATATATATATATATATATATTATATATATATTATATATATATATATATATATATATATATATATATATATATATATATATATATATATATATATATATATATATATATATATATATATATATATATATATATATATATATATATATATATATATATATATATATATATATATATATATATATATATATATATATATATATATATATATATATATATATATATATATATATATATATATATATATATATATATATATATATATATATATATATATATAAATATATAATAATACTAATATATATAAATAAAAAAAAAATAAAAAAATAAAAAATATATTTATATATATATATATATATATATATATATATATATATATATATATATATATATATATATATATATATATATATATATATATATATATATATATATTCAACAATTTACCTGAAATAAAGAATAAAAGTTCAAGTACATGTATTTATTAGTCACACAATAATACTCTTCAGGACCCTCGTGAGGGCAATCAACACCTTCATATATAATGAGCTTATGCATAATATATGGCATATATGTATAGTGTAACATTTGTTACGTCATTATAATCGGCATATTATATATATATATATATATATATATATATATATATATATATATATATATATATATATATATATATATATATATATATATATATATATATATATATATATATATATATATATTATATATATATAATATATTTAAAATAAAATATTATTTATTTTAT
>SEYY01012271.1:10000-13028 GCA_009176605.1 Armadillidium nasatum | reverse complement strand
GTGTCGAGTAGAAAGATGGAGGAATTGAGTTTTTGAATCATTGAAACCTGCCATGTTTTCTCTGCCCAATTTGAAATACGAGAAAGATCCGAGGTCAGTTACTAAAACCCATCCTTTTTGAATCTATTAACTGATTTCAAATTGGAAGGTGAAATGAAGGGTGGAGTAATCGGCATAGGAGTGTATATTAGACGTAGTAATAGAGAAAAGTTCATTGATGAAAATTAGAAAAATAGTTGGGGGTTGGACAGATCCTTGAGGAACACCACTATTTATAGATTTAAAGGAAGAACGTTGTGCGTCTGCTTTAGAAAGACCTTAAAGGAAATTAGAGAGGTCACACAGAGAAGGATAGATTACAAAAGA
The DNA here is from genome assembly GCA_009176605.1 of Armadillidium nasatum. Taxonomy (NCBI): domain Eukaryota; kingdom Metazoa; phylum Arthropoda; class Malacostraca; order Isopoda; family Armadillidiidae; genus Armadillidium; species Armadillidium nasatum. Next base: position 12,662 of record SEYY01012271.1, on the reverse strand, counting down.
GGGAAGTTTGGAAATCAAAGCTTTGTGCCAGATTCTACCAAAGACTTTTGATATGTCTAGCGCCACAGCGAAAGACTCATCGAAACCACGAAGAGCGGAAGACCAAGAGTCAGAAAGTACGGAAAGAGGATCACCAGTAGAACGTTCTTTAAAAAACTAGAGGAGGGAAAGAGGAAGAAGCAATGTTAGAGTTGACATATTTTGCAAAATGCCAGAAAGGGCGAGAGTATGAGTAACCAGAAAGATTATTGCGTTTAAGTCGGAGAAAAGAGTTTCTGGTATCTCGAAGAATAGATTTTGCACGCTTCCGTAATGAAATATAAGTTGAATGGGTTTCAGGAGTTCGAAGACGTCGGTAATTTCTGAAGGCAACACTCCTGCGGTGGATAATGCAAGAACAAGCAGAGTTAAACCAAGGTTTGTTAGGCTTAGTAGAAGGGAAAGAATATGGAATGTACGCCTCCATGCCAGAGAGAATCACCTCGGTTATGCGCTCAGCACACTTCGAGGGACCTCTCCCACGAAAGCAGTAATCATTCCATGGGAAATCAGAGAAGTACAACCGCAGTTAGTGGCACCGAAGTGCCACAAGTCTCCTCACCGAATGCCAGGGCCGTTCTTGCGAAAGACTTAAAAAGACAGAGCAGAATACGGAGATAAGAAGGTGATCGGATTAACCCAAAGGAGGAAAGAGTTTAACAATATAAGAAGTATAAGAGGTTAAGGAAAGATCAAGTAAGTTGGGTTCATCACCAAGACTGGCATGGATGCGTGTATGTAGTTGCACAAACTGCTCAAGGTTGTTCTGGATAGAAAGTCGTAGGCGAGTTCACCAGCTAGATCATGAGAACTAGATGAAAGCCATTGGTTGTGGTGAACATTGAAATCACATAAAATGATGATTTCGGAGAAAGGCAAAGAAGAAAGAATATGCTCTATTTTCGAGTTTAAATGGTCGAAAATTTTTTATAGTCAGTAGAATTAAGAGATAAATAAACAGAACAAATAAATTTTGTAGTAGAATTGCAAGAGAGCTAAAGCCATAAAGTAGTGAATTCAGGAGACTCCAAATTAGAGACACGAGAGCAAATAACATCGTTGCACATATGCACAACAACCACCTTTGGCTGAAAATTGAGGATAGAGACAGTAGGAGGTAACAGAAAAAGGTTTGTTGTCAGCACACTCAATCACCTGAGTTTCGCTTAGAAACAAGAGATGAGGTTTAGAAGAAGAGAGATGGTGTTCGACAATGGGGAAATTAGAAAAAGACCGAGAATATTGCAAAAATTAATGAAAAAAGAAGACCGTGCACCGTGCCAAGATGGACGCCGGGTCATGCGGCACCATCTCCATCGTCGGACGCCGCTAACTCTCAAGTGATGATGGGGTGAGGGGTGGATGAAAGGCATTCTTTGGATGCCGCACCTCGAAGCATCTCCGAGGCATCTCTGAGTTTCGCAATCTTTTTGTTTTGTTCTGTTTTATAAAGGTAACGTAAGAGTAAGCGCTTGTTAATATGTGGGAACATGTGCAAAAATGGAGCGGAGAGGTAGTGGGAGCATAGACACTCCAGTATGAGGCGAAGGCACACTAGAGACCCTTTGAGAAGGTGAAACGTGAAAAGGAACGAACCAAAAGGCAACGGAGTGAAACGGAATGGTCTAGCCCATCCTATCACTCCGTGGGTTATGCTCAATGGGGGGTACTTGCATCGCTTCGAAATGCGCTACGCCCTCCCTATATATATATATATATATATATATATATATATATATATATATATATATATATATATATATATATATATATATATATATATATATATATATATATATATATATATATATATATAGTGCCCTTTTTAAAAGTTACCAAAAATATAAAAAACGTTTTCTTTAAAAAAAAAGTTTTTAAAGCGTTAACTTGTGAAGTGTTAATTTTGTTTTAAATAAGAAAAAGACAGGTAAAACCAGTGATAAATAAAAACAAAGTTTTTTTTTGTGATAAAAGTAATTATAATTAATGTATAAAAATATGAACTATGAATTTAGAAATAAAACATTTAAAATATAATGTAAATTGTAAATTATTACCATAACAAATTTTTAATGTACTGTTGGCGCCCTTTTTGATCTCATTTTCGCGCCAAAACCATTTTAGCGCCAAACTTGAAATAAGGTAAAACCATTATGAGAAACTATTACAGAATGTAAATATATTTATATTTTTAATTATTATTATTTTTTATGTTTTTTTGTTAAATTTAAATATATATAAAATAATGTTTTCTAAATTAAATAAATAAGATTTTGTATACTATTTCAATGTAAATTTGTAAAACTTTAATAATGGTAACTTTGTACAACATTTTTGTTAAAAATAATAAATAAAGTGGAAAACTATCTACTTTTCTTACACCTTCCCAAATATTGAGATAATTTCAGAAGGTATAGAATAAGTAGTAAACTTTCACTTTATCCAAGGAGCCTAAGAAGAAACTGCCACTACAGCCAAACTGTCCAGAAGAAGACGTCCCAAGCAGAAGCCCAAAAGAAGCCGCTCCCACAACAGCAGAAGAAGACGTCCCAGAAAAAGAAGTTCCAACGCCTCTGCTACAAAAAGGAAACCCAGTTTGGCAGCACATTTACCCTCGAATGTG
>SEYY01012271.1:0-5000 GCA_009176605.1 Armadillidium nasatum | reverse complement strand
CTCGTCGCATACCTCCTCCACTGAGAAGGGCTCGTGCGACGGCTTTCTACACAGTCTCATCCTTTCTCTGTCCAATTCTCTGACCCCAGACTTAACCGCTATGCTCTGTCTTACGTGTACTCTACTGGTAAAGTCTGGAACACACTCCCTTCTTCTATTTTTCCAACTTCCTATGACTTACACACTTTCAAACGTCGTGTATCGGGTCACGTCGGCCTTTGATATGACCAGGCTTCCGTCTTTCCACTAACTCTGGTGGAACTTTAGTAGGCCTCTGGCCTTTGCCCACCAGAAATATCTGAAATTTCGATGTTTTATGGCTTAAAATCTGTCTTCCTACTGCTACAATTATCTTGTGTTTCTGCTACTGCTCCCCTAATGGAACAGATTTTCAAGTTTTTTTTTCAATATCTTACTACTACTCACGAGACTGTCATTTCTTCTCATCCAAATGCTGAAGTCCTCTATTTAGGGGATTTCAACGTACACCACACTGAGTGTTTTGGTTCTTCTCATACTGATACAGGTGGGAGGGAGGCCAAATCATTCAGCATTCTTAACGATCTGGAGCAGTTGATTAGGGAGCCCACACACATTCCAGATCTTCCTAACCAATTCTTGAATGCACTTGATTTATGCTTCACCACTAATCCTTCTAGATATAAATACACCATTTTCCCTCATATTGGTAACTCTGACCATAATCTTATACTTTCTCTCCAACAGCTCCACCATGCCCTAAACGTACTTTCTGGCACTTTAATCGGGCTAATTGGGGGGCAATGCGTCGCTTCTTCGCTACCTACCATTGGAGTGAGTCTTGCTTTATCTCTGGGGACTCTTCTATCTCTGCTGAAAAGGTAGGGGCTGTGATACTTGATGGGATGAGCAGATTCATTCCATCTTCAACTAAATCTTTTTCTCCTCAAAATCCATGGTTCGATGGCAATTTGAGAGACGATGCTTATCGTGAATGGAAAAACTCTCCTTCTCCTATCACTCTTGCTAATTTTCAATCAGCTCGGAATCGTTGCAGGGATGTTCTTCAACGGAGTAAGCGTACTTTCATAAAAAAGAAGTGCGCTGACCTCCATGGCTCTCCTACTGATAAAAATTTCTGGCCTCTTGTCAAAAACATCTCTAACAACTTCTGTAAATCTGCCTTTCCTCCTCTTATTCGCTCTGATGGCTCTGTAGCTAATACTCCTACTGAAAAGGCTAATCTCTTCGGCCTCCTTTTCTCATCTAATTCCACCCTGCTCGATTCTGGCATTCCTCCTCCTACTCCTTCTCCTCTCAGGTGTCCCATGTTTCTAACTGTAATTACTCATGATCGGGTGCATGGGATCCTGAAATCTATGAACTTCAGGAAGGCCAGTGGCCCGGATGGCATTCCCCCTCGTGTTTTGAGGGAGTGTGCTTCCGAGTTGGCGCCTGTCCTCGTTCAGCTCTACTCTCTATGCCTTAATACTAATACTTTTCCTAAATGCTGGAAGCGTGCATTTGTTCAGCCGATCCCGAAAAAGGGTAGCCGCTCTGACCCTTCTAACTATCTATCTTCTAACTATCTTCTAACTATTCTAAATACACTTGTGTTCTATCTAAAATTTTTGAAACTCTCCTCAACTCTCATTTCCTGGATCATTTGGAGTCTCATTCTCTTCTCTCTGATCACCAGTATGGCCTTTCGTCGCTCGAGGTTAATTGGTGACATACTCTCCTATCTTACTGATCTATGGTCTTCCGCCCTTAGGGATTTCGGGGAGTCTTGTGTGGTGGCGCTTGACATATCCAAGGCTTTTGACAGGGTATGGCATGCGTCACTGCTCTCCAAGCTCCCTTCCTTTGGGTTTCCTCCTTCCCTTTGCTTACTCTTGTCTAGTTTTCTCTCAGATCGTTCCATCTCGGCAGTTGAAGATGGAGCGACCTCTTCCTCCTTTTTCTGTCAACTGTGGTGTTCCTCAGGGTTCTGTTTTATCTCCAACCTTATTCTTACTTTTCATTAACGATCTTCTCAATTGCACTTCTAACTCTGTTCACTCTTATGCTGACGACTCAACTCTACATTTTTCTACTCAATTCAAATCTGCTCCCTCTTTTGCTTCTAGAGTTGCTTCTCGTTTCAACTTTCCGATTCTATTCTTGCCGATCTGGATGGAATTTCCCGGTGGGGTCATAGCAACCTTGTGAAATTCAACTCTTTAAAAACTCAACTTCTTCACATCTCCCTCTCAAAAACACCTCCCAACTTTCCTATCCTCTTCGACGGCTCTCCCGTCTCACCTGTAAATAACATTAACATTCTTTGTCTAAACATAAACAATAAACTGTCTTGGAAACATATCACAATGGTTGCTAAAGCGGCCTCTAAGAAGCTGGGAGTTCTGTTCAGGCTGCGAGAATTTTTTTCCTTCTGAGCAGTTACTCCAAATATATAAGGGCCTTATCCACCCATGTATGGAGTACTGTTCTCACATCTGGGAGGGCTCCAGCTCCTCCTCTCTTCTGGATAGGGTTGAGTCTAAAGCTAAAAGATTAATAAACTGTCCCCTACTTTCAAACTCTCTTGACCCTCTATCTCTGCGACGTGACGTTGGCGCACTATCTCTTTTCTATAGGTACTACAATGGCAGGTGCTCAAGGGAATTGACCTCTCGCATTCCTCCACCGTTGCGTCGTCCTCGTTGCACAAGGGGTGCCCTGCTTTCGCACCAATTTTGTGTGGAAGTGGGAAACCAAAGGCTAACTCGTTGTGGTGCCTCCTTCTTTCCAGCCACCTTTGTTCTGTGGAACTCTTTACCATCATCTATTTTTCCTCCTGCATTTAATCTTCCACTCTTTAAGGTTTCCGTCTGTGCCCACCTGAGGGATGTGCGTTAGGTGTGTTTGAGTTAGTTTTCTTCCTCTGTGTGTGCCCCCTCCATGAAAAGGGCTCTGCCCGTGAATGGTGGCGTTTCTGTAATATATATATATATATATAATATATATATATATATATATATATATATATATATATATATATATATATATAAATATATATATATATATATATATATATATAAATATAAATATAAATATAAATAAATATAATATAAATATAAATAAATATATATATATATATATATATATATATATATAATATATATATATATATATATATATATATATATATATAATATATATATATATATATATTATATTATATATATATATATGTGTGTGGTGTTGTGTGTGTTGTGTGTGTGTGTGAATGTGTTAAAATTGCCATGTAGGAGCAACCTTTTTAACGTTCTTACCTCTGGTGTGGCAGAAGAACACCTTTTCAAAGAAGTTGAATTACTGATAGAAAACGAAGAGGATATTCTCTTTCTCGGTCGTTCCAGAACTATTTGACGTACAGAAATATTTTTTATTGATTTAACACATTTACTCTTTTCTTCGAATTCATGACCTGTTTTGATAAGTTGTTGCTCAATTTTTGAAATCCCCTGTAGAAGTTTTTATTAGTATTATCATTATTAAAATTTTTATTATTATTACAATTATTATTATTTTTTTTTTTTTTTTTTTTTTATTAACATTATTATTTTTAAAATGTATTATTATTATTATTATTATTATTATTATTAAAAACAAACTTGCCTCAGCTCGACAGTCGTGTAATTCCCAGAAATCCACTAAGTAATCGATCGTTTCGTCATCTAGGTGATTTTCTAGGCGATCTTCAAATTTATCTGTGGAAAATTTGATCATCCTATCTTTGAGTGGTAAAGTTTTGGACTTTTTACGTAAATTATGTAAATCGATCTTTTCAATCTTGGAGTAGTTCGTCACCGAAGTTTTAGGACATTTCATTTCGGGACACACGTAGTCAGAGTGCTGCTGAAATAATTATTATTTTTATACTTATTATTATTATTATTATTATTATTATTATTATTATTATTATTATTATGATTATTATCATTATTTAAAACTTGAGATATTAATTAATATAACAATCATTTGAAGGCAGATATAAAGTTATGACAGTTAATTTTAGAGTGTTTATAATGTAAACGTGATAAATTTCTTAAAATTATTACATATATTATTTTTAGCATTAGTTAAATAAATAAATATTTTAAACAAATATAAATGCATGATATTCGGTTTATATTATTTTAATAAATTTTTACCGGGGTCAATGAAAACGAAAGCTCAAATAAGTATTCATAAAAATCTCTGTTTTATAAGTTTTCAATTTTCAGGAAAATGTCAGATGGTTTTAAAAAAGTTGTAACGTCAGAAACACAGTTCCTCCATCTCTCTACTCGACACAATCTTCCACACAACTATGATATCTTCTTTGAAAACACAACTCAAGCCTTCATCTGTCCTTATATTCTATTGTTCTTTTTTCGTGATATTTTTGGAAGATCTCATTATTTCTTTCTAAACAATCTCCTAAGAGGTTGGGTGTTCTGAGTCGCCTTCAGAATTACTTCACGCCACGCCAGTTGCTTGCTCTGTATAGGGGTGTTATTCGCCCCTGTATGAAGTATGCTTCACACATTGGAGTGGTTCCACTAATACAGCTATCCATGAAAGGTGCTAAAGAGCTTTTACAGTCACATCAACTCTCCTACTCTTACTAACTCTCTCCAATCTCTTTCTGTCCATCGTATTGTTGCTTCACTCTCTCTTTACTATCGCTATTACAGTGAACACCGCTCTTTGAACTCTCTCGTCGCATACCTCTTCCATTGAGAAGAGCTCTTGAGCATTGCCTTTATACACAGTCTCATCATTTCTCTGTCCAACTCTCAGACCTCAGACTTAACCGCTATGCTTAATCTTACATATAATCTACCGTTAAAGTCTGAAACACACCCCCTTTATCTGTTTTCCCAACTTCTTCTGACATTCATACTTTCAAACGTCGTCTGTCTGGACATGTCGGCCTCCATAGACCAGGATAGGATAGAATTTGGTAGGTCTCCGGCCTTTGCCCACCGGAT
>SEYY01012270.1:7500-17903 GCA_009176605.1 Armadillidium nasatum | reverse complement strand
AAAAAAAAAATTTGAGTGAACAATGACAAAAAGGAACAGTTACATCCAAAAAATAAAATTTGAAGTCAACAATGTCGGAATATAACTTACGGCATGTTCCACTAGCTTGTGATGGAAAATTGTGGATTACTGAAGATGAATAATGACGCAATTGTCACTGGCGTCGTTGTCCCACTGGGACCAAACACAAAATTTGTTACAACCGTTACGAAATAGCACTTATGTAGTTTTAGAAATAAGGACAGTGCGACACACTTAAAAACTGAAACATAAACTGACCTGTTACGTCGTAGTTCTTCTGAACATATGATTGATTAATTTGAACAACGACTTCAACTGCTCTTCTAGCAGTCAAGAAAAAAAGGTACTACAATTATATATTGTTGTTCCATCGGATGAAATAAAAAAAATTTTTTTTTATAAAAAAAAAAAAAAAAAAAAATTTTCGAATATATATATATATATATATATATATATATATATATATATATATATATATATATATATATATATATATATATATATATATATAATAAAGGGGACCCACTCAACCCTTTTTATCCAATTTCTTTAACCTTCGTTATTTCTAAAGTTTTCGAATCTATTCCTTAACAGGAAGATTTGGAAACATCTCAATTCTTCTAATCTTATCTCTGATCTCCAATATGGTTTCGTAAGAAACGCTCTACTGGTGATCTTTCCCTTCTCTCTGACTCTTGGTCCTCCGCTCTTCGGCATTTCGGTGAAACTTTTGCTATCTCGCTGGACATATCGAAAGCTTTCGATAGAGTCTGGCACAAAGCTTTGATTATAAACTTCCCTCATTCGGTATCTATCACTCTCTTTATGGCCTACTCTTTGATTTCCTTTCTGGTCGTTCTACAGCAGCTGTTGTAGAAGGCCACTTATAAATCTATTAACAGGGGTGTTCCTCAAGGATCTGTTCTATCCCCAATACTTTTTTCTGTTTTTTCTATTAATGACCTCTCTATTTCTCCATCTCCTATCAACTCCTATGCCGATAACTCAACCCATCATTACTCTTTTCAGTTTGAAAGGCGCCCCTCCCAACAGTTAATTAGAAGGAAAAAGGGTGACCTTGGAGTAACTAGTCTTTGATCTATCTCGCATTTCAAATTGGGGAAGAGAAAACATGGTCGTTTTCAATGACTCAAAAACTCAATCCCTCCATCTCTCTACTCGACACAATCTTCCACACAACTATGATATCTTCAACTCAACCTTCATCTCTCCTTAATATTCTTGGTGTTTCTTTTTCTCGTGAACTTTCTTGGAAAGATCACATTACATTTTCTTTCTAAACGAGCTTCTAAGAGGTTTGGGTTTTCTAAGGTGCCTTCAGAACTACTTCACACATCTCCAGTTGCCTGCTCTGTAAAGGGGTGTTGTTCGCTTCTGTATGGAGTACACCTGACACACATCTGGGGTGGTTCCACTATACAGCTCTCCTTGAAGAGGTGGAGTGTAGGGCTTTTAGTCTTATCAACTCTCCTACTCTCACTAATTCTCTCCAATATCTTTCTGCCTGTCATTGTTGCGTCACTTTCTCTATACTATTGCAATTTCAACGAACACTGCTTTTCCGAACTCCCTTGTCGCATACCTCCTTTGAGAAGACCTCGTGCGACACGTCTTCTTTCTAGGTCAGTCTTTATCCTTTCTCTGCCCAAATCTCTCCACCCCAGACTTAACTGCTATGTTCAATCTTATCTTATATGGTAAAGTCTGAAAAAACACCCCCTTCATCTATTTTCTCAATTCGCTATGACTTACACACCTTCAAACGCCATGTCTCGGGACATGTTGGCCTTTAATCTGACAGGATCCCGATTTGCTCCTTTCTCTGGTGGAAAATAGGTAGGCCTCTGGCTTTTCCTACAGAGCAAAAATATATATATATATATATATATATAAATATATATATATACTATATATATATATATATATATATATATATATATATATATATATTATATATATATATATATATATATAATATATATATATATATATATATATATATATATATATATATATATATATATATATATATATATATATATATATATATATTATATATATATATATATATATATATATATATATATATATATATATATATATATATATATATATATATATATATATATATATATATATATATATATATATATATATATATATATATATATATATATATATATATATATATATAATATATATAATATATATATATATATATAATATAATTAAAAAGAAAGATAAGGATAAGAAGGAGTCAATATTGGGCATTGACATGTGCTTATGTACCGGTGGTGAGAGAGAGAGAGAAGAGAGAAGAGAGAGAGAGAGAGAGAGAGAGAGAGAGAGAGAGAGAGAGAGAGAGAGAGAGAGAGAGAGAGAGAGAAAGAAAGAAAGAAAGAAAGAAAGAAAGAAAGAGAAAGAAAGAAAGAAAGAAAGAAAAGAGAGAGAGAGAGAGAGAGAGAGAGAGATTCTGAGTTTTCATTGGGAGATGTGAGGAAAAAAAGATAAGTATATAATAATAGTTTGTTTTTTAGGGTAAGTTGTTTATTTAAAATAAGATTAATAGTTTCAAAGATTCAAAGGTTTCAATCAACAGGTAGTTTTTAAAAGTAACCAGGTAGTTAAAGAAAATTAGTAGACTGGCTGAGTAAATTTTAAGATTTTAGTTGGGATTTAACTAATTCGTTTCGAGGTGGGGATTGTATTTTGTGAGAAGTGGTTGAGTCCGTATACTACGATTTTCATTTGGCCCAAGACCCAATGCCATCGTCATATTGTTAAAGGCCATGTAAAAAACAAAATGTTAAATTTATTCTCATAATTTAATATTTACCAATTAATGTAATTGCAATAATTAAAAAATATACATTATAACAATATTGAGTCTTACGTCTTTAATGTGAAATTTGCGTTTGAGTGTTATTAACGAGGTCTTCAAGGGCCGAAATTTTTTTATTGAGGGCTGCCTGTTGCCCATATGTGGTATAGGGGTGGTGGCCCTCGAGGAGTATGTAGTATCCTTCAGGAAGTTGGTCCTACCATAAAGCTTCCACAATTCGTGTTTGTGAATGAGTGGAATCGAAAATGAAAACTGGAAGGAGGGGAGGTTCTGGGGTGTTGAAGGTGGGAACACTGAATTTAAAGAGGGGTGAATAGAGAATATAAGGAGAGAGAGGAAGTGGAGATGGTGATGAAGGAAAGGGAGATGAAAAGAAATTGAAGAGTGAGGAAGATTTGTCCTTTGGGAAATACAAAGACATTTATATTGGAGTGAATAGAGTTAGAGAAGGGAGAAAGTGGATTTGTAATGATGAGTGGTGGAGATGTATGAAATGGAGAGGAAATATGGGTGCCAGAACAGTTTGGGAAAGATTAAGGCTAAGAAGGGAGTATTGGGCATTTATATGTGCTTAAGTACCGATGGTGGGTGCCAAAGAAAGAAAGAAAGAGAGACAGACAGACAGACAGAAATAGAGAGAGACAGAGAGGCATTTTGAGATATTTTTGAGTAAGTTTGTTGGGAGATGTGATAATAGAGATCATGCTTGTCTGTTGGGCGACTTGAATGCAAGGGTGCGAAATTGAAGTATGAATAAGATAGTATGACCATTTGGAGTAGATGTGGTAAATGAAAATGGGATCGAAATGATTGTAATGTGTGCAGCAAAGGATCTGGTGATAGGAAATGCATGGTTTACGAAGAAAGATATTCATAAGTATACGTGGGTGAGCGGGCTGAATGGGAAAAGGGAGCTTTTAACCTATACTACTATTATTTCTATTACCACTTCTACACTACTTCTACTACTACTACTAACTAAAAATAATAATAATAATAATAATAATAAATAACTACTTAATATTATTTCTTAAGGGAAGAGTAGGCTGTTACCTGTTAATGTATTTAGGGGGGCCGCGATGGGTATATCGAGCCACAAATTGGTAGTCAAAGTTAAAGGAGATTGTGAGAGAGTGGAGCTGGTGGAAAGGTTGGAATAAGGAGGAGAAGAGAGGGAACTACATAAGAGGGATAAGGAAGAAGTGAATGGAGGTAATATGAAGTGAGGTGGAAGGGGTGAAAGAGTAATGGAGTAAACTGAAGGGAGCATTAGAGGAGGTTGCAGGAAGTGTGTGAGAGGTGAAGAAAATAGGGAACGGTAGACGGAAGGGAAGTGAGTTGTGGAATGAAGATTTGGAGAATACGGTGAAAAGGAAAAAGGATACCTTTAACAGTTTTTTGGGTACGAAGGAGGGTAGGGATTGAGAGGAGTATAGGAAGAATTATAGTGAGGTAAAGAGGGTAAAAAAGTTAGTGGAAGAGAAGTGAGGCAGAAACCTAGCATAAAATTTTAAGGAGAGAAGTAAAATAGTTTGGAAGTAGATAAATAGGGTGAGGAGAGGAAGAAAAGAACATTTGGATGGAATAAAAGGGGAGAATAGTGAGTTATTAAAAAGTGAAAAAGAGGTAGGAGAGAGAGAGAGAGAGAGAGAAGAGAGAGAGAGAGAGAGAGAGAGAGAGAGAGAGAGAGAGAGAGAGAGAGAGAGAGAGAGAGGAATTACTTTAGCGAATTATTGAATGGAGGTAGAGTGATTGTAGATGTGGGAGCGGTAAAGGTTAATGGGGAAGTAGTAACAGGGAAAAAGGAAAGTTTTATTTGTAATGAGGAGGTGGAAGTAACAGTACAAAGGTTCAAAAATGGAAAGTCGGCATGTACGAACAGTTGTATAATGGGGAGATGATAAGAGAAGGGAGCTGGACAGGTGCTTGACTGGTTGTTTAGAATGTTTAACATGTTTAGAATAAGGAGTGTGCCTCAGGAATGGAAAGATTCTTACATTGGGACTATTTATATAGAGGAAAAGGAGATAAGTTGGTATTTAGGAAGTATAGGATGATAAATCTGTTGAGTGTGGTAGGTAAGATATGTGATGGTATTAGTGATAAGAGTGAAATAATTGGCAAGAGAGGGAGTATATGAGGAAACAAGAGGTTTTTTTTTTTTTTTTTTTTTTTTTTTTTAGAGAGAGAGAGAGAGAGGTAGGGGATGTGTCGACAAATTATTCATACTGAAGGTGATTGATGAGAAATTGCATGAAAAAAATGAAGTGGGATATGTATGATTTAAGGATTTTGAGAAAGCATAAGATAGGGTATGCAGGAGAACTTTGTTAGAGGCATTGAGGGAGTAGAGGAGAGTGGGATTGATATTATTGTAAGGGATCAAAGTCTTTTATGAGAATTCTAGAACAAAGGCGAGGGTGAAGAAGGAGCTTACTATGCGACAAGAGTGATCTGAAGAGCGGTGTCTAGAGTTAGGGAAATACCGGAAATCTGGTTAAGTTAAAGGCCGACATGTCCGTGTAAAGGCGTACAAGTCAAAGGAAGTTGTGTAAACAGATACAGGGAGTGTGTTCCAGATTTACCAGTAGAATGCACTCCCAGGTAGTGCATTTATCCTTTCAGTGAGACTTGCATTTTCCTTCTGACATTCGAAACTTTTTCTTCTAGAGCTTCAGATCATGATTCCAGGCGCATACGTTTCCAATAACTGGTCCCGGAATTCATGCTAGCAAGAAATAAAAAGCCGCCTGGCTAGCACTGGCACCCATGCAAAGATAATTCTTCACATTGACCATCTGCGTAGAAATTTTCAAAACTATATATTTAAGTTCCATACTCTGTATTTATATTCATTCATGTAAAAGACCTTAAACATTTTTGTAGCTCCTCACCTTATTTAGTTATATATATATATATATATATAAACAGTGCCATCAGAGCCAATGAATTTTAAAGCTACAGTACTGGATTCAAGAAGAGTAAGATTAACATGGGATGAACCTGAATTTCAAAACGGAGATAAGCTTGGTGATTACTACTTGTCATATGAACTATTAGGAATGGAGAGCGAGGAAATAGTTTTGAGGAAAAACCGCTAAAACGTATACTCTTGGAGATGAAGATTCCGAAACACTTTTACCTTGTCAGACCTACAACATAAGATTGAGAGCTTCTAATGAAATTGGTATCGGGCCTGCTGCGTCTCTTAGGGTCGAGTTGGACGCAGAAGGTGAGTAACATATATTTTCGTTTTTATAAAATCTGGTTCATAACTAAATTTTATAGTTCCTACTATGCTATTATTATTATTATTATTATTATTATTATTATTATTATTATTATTATTATTATTATTATTATTATTATTTAATAATTATTAAGAAGTAATTATTATTATATTATTGACATTATTATTATTATTATTATTATTATTTATTATTATCATGTAAATTATTATAATTATTTATTATTATTATCATTACCACTATAATTATAATTAGTATTTATTATCATTATCACCATAATTATTATTATTATTATATTTTTTTTAGTACCTAATGCTGTAAGTCACTTGAGATGCAATCCTGTTGACCCACAAACTGTTAAACTTACTTGGGAGACTCAGCATACGAGTTGTAGAATAGACTACTATCAAATAACCTTAAAAGGAGACATACTATGGGATGGGACCACCAGTAATTCTTCATTCAATGTATCAGACACCTCCTCGAACGAAGGAAGTGTAATTCTCGACGGTTTGACTGCATATACAATGCATTACATTACTTTGGAGGCTGGTAATGATGCAGGATTAGGGAAAGCAACATCTTGTAGCTGTGAAACAGAACCTGATGGTAGGATTCTTTTTATTTACAATACGTTTTGCAAAATTTTCTTACAAAGTACTGTACCAATATTTTATGAAAAATAAAATAATGTGGAATATTTTTATTATACTAAAAGCTTTTAAATTCTAAAGCTAATTTAGTGGAAATACTAATAATAATAATAATAATAATAATAATAATAATAATAATAATAATAATAATAATACTCAAGCATATATATATATATATATATATATATATATATATATATATATATATATATATATATATATATATATATATATATATATATATATATATATATATATATATATATATATATATATATATATAGTGACCTAATTATCTCTGTTGTGACCAATGTATGGTCCAGGAGGTCACTACACTTTGTTGTAGCGAAGGGGGATAGATCAGGGGGCTGGGTGTTTTTCAATTTCCCCTTGTGGAATGCCGACTGGTAGTTGTGTGGTAGCCACCACTTCTCTTCAGGCCTGCGGAGAGTCTGTAGCCTCAGATGGAAGGCTACTTTAAAGGAGGAACCACAGTCGAGGGCAAATGGGCTGCCAAACTGGGTTTCCTTTTTGGTAGCAGAGGCGTTGGAACTTCTTTTTGTAGGAGCAGCTTCTTTTGGGCTTCTGCTTGGGACGTCTTATTCTTGGGGCAGTTCGGCTGTAGTAGCAGTTTCTTCTTCGGCTCCTTGGATAAAGTGAAAGGTTACCACTTATTCTATAATCTATACCTTCTGAAAATTATCTCAATATTTGGGAAGGTGTAAGAAAAGTAGATAGTTTTCCACTTTATTTTTATTATTCTTAACAAAAATGGCTTACAAAGTTATGATTTTTAAAGTTTTACAAATTAATATTGAAATAGTATATAAAATAATATACATTTAAATTACAAAATATTATTTTATAATATATTTACATTTTATATATAAAAATACATTATAATCGAAATTTTTAAACAGACAATTTTTTATTAAAATTTTAATATACAATATAATATAAAACAAATATATTTTACATTTAATAATAGTTTTTATAATGGTTTTACCTTAATTCAAGTTTGGCGCTAAAATGGTTTTAGGGGAAAAATTAGATAAGAAAAGTGCGCCAAAGTGAATTAAGAATTTGTTATGGTAATAATTTACAATTTACATAATATTTTAAATGTTTTATTTTTTATATTAATAGTTTATATTTTTATACATTAATTATGATTACTTTTATCACAAAAAGAAACTTGGTTTTTATTTATCACTGGTTTTACCTGTCTTTTTCTTATTTAAAACAATATTCACACTTTCACAAGTTAATGCTTTAAAATACTTTCTATTAAAGAAAACGTTATTTTATATTTTTGGGTAACTATTTAAATATATATATATATATATATATATATATATATATATATATATATATATATATATATATATATATATATATATATATATATATATATATATATATTATATATATATATATTATATATATATATATATATATATATATATATATATATATATATATATATATATATATATATATATATATATATATATATATATATATATATATATATATATGATTTCACTTCTGGTGGGCAAAGACCAGAGGCCTACTAAAAATTTCCTCCAGAGTTAGGTAGAAAATCGGCAACCTGGTCAAATTAAAGGCCGACATGTCCCGGTGCACGACTTTTGAAGGTGTGCAAGCCACAGGAAGTTGCTAAAACTGATGAAGGGAGTGTGTTCCAGTTTACTAGTAGAGAACATGTAAGATTGAGCATAACGGTTAAGACTGGGGTCAGAGAGTTGGACAGAGAAAGGATGAGACTGTGTAGAAATACGTGCCGCACGAAACCTTCTCATTGGAGGAGGTATGCGACGAGAGTTCCGAAGAGCAGTGTCCATTGTAATATCGATAGTTAAGAGAGACTGACACAACAATTGATAAGACGAAAACCCTAGACTCCTTTCAAGGAGAGCTGTATCAGTTAAACCCCCCTTCAACATATATATATATATATATATATATATATATATATATATATATATATATATATATATATATATATATATATATATATATATATATATATATATATATATATATATATATATATATATATATATATATATATATATATATATATATATATATATATATATATATATATATATATATATATATATATATATATATATACATATATAGTTACAACTATTAATTTCAACTAGGATTGCTCTGTGCTGAGTGCTCAGTGTAAGAGGATGAAGTCAATAAATACCACGTGAGGGTTTTTTGTTTTAAGAAACGTAGAGAATTACGTTCAGTGTCCATAAATTTTATTTTAGATGTTTTAGTTGCAGACTCTCAGAGACAAGAAATTTTTCTTTCTTATAAATTTAAATATTTATACGGACAAAGAAGATGTTAATTTATTGATGATTAAACCTTCATTGATAAAATAGTTCTCTCTTACAATCTTCAACCAATATTGAGTAACTCGTTTCAACTTCAAACAGTTTTTTTTTTTTGGTTTAATTAGGTTAGGTTAGGTGCTACTGAAGATTTATTGCATGACAGACTTAAAAATACGCTAAGTTGTAGGTTACTTTCCCATTGTTAACGAATCTTCCTGAACTACCTTGAAAGTCACTTAAACTATTAGTACCTGACAAAAAAATAAATGTCTGTATTACTGTTACATAATTAAATTGCAAAATCTAAAAGCCTTAATAGTATATGATATAATAATAGCTTTCCATTTGTATAAGAAATATTGATGACTGATTTCGTTTTGACGCTACTAAAACATAGAATCCTCATTAGTTTTAATTAAAAAAATAAAAATAATAGTGAATGATTTTTAATATTTTTATTCACTATAATCTTCAAAATAATTATAAATTATAATTATAATAATTATAAATAGGAAGAAATACCTGAATTTTTGAATAATACCTGAATACTGTCAGAATTTTTCTTTCATATTAGTGAATTTGTCCAGCATAACAAAGGTGCAAATTTAACTCAAAATAATTTTGAAGGAGTTAGAGTGGGAGTTTATTACACAAGGAGTTTATTACACAAGGAGTTTATTCCACAAGGAGTTTATTACACAAGGAATTTATTGCACAAGGAGTTTATTCCACAAAGCGTTTATTCCACAAGGAGTTTATTCCACAAGGAGTTTATTACACAAGGAGTTTATTCCACAAATCGTTTATTCTACAAGGAGTTTATTCCACAAGGAGTTCGAACTTTGAAAAAAAAATTGACTTTCGATTCTCTATCAAAATTCCAGAATTTTCATTTCCTTATTTTAATATTTTAATCATAACAAATTGAATTATTCTTAGGTCTAATATCTAAATGTCTTCATTTAAAAATAATATAAAAGTCAATAGCTTTTCTGAAAATTATATATATTTAATGTGGAAATTATTCTATAATTAATAAAAATTATAATTTTTCTATCCCTGTTATATATATAATATATATATAATATATATATATATATATATATATATATATATATATATATATATATATATATATATATATATATATATATATATATATATATATATATATATATATATATATCCTTGAGAAGGTGGAGCCTAGGGCTTTTCGTCTTATCAACTCTCCTGCTCTCAC
>SEYY01012270.1:0-2500 GCA_009176605.1 Armadillidium nasatum | reverse complement strand
CATGTTTTATTTGGCCAGACACCTTTTCTGAAAGTAGTTGAAACGATCCAGTTTCACGAAGTCATATGTGAGTATCGATAAATACCTTTCGATTTGGTAGTGGATAAGGTTGTGGGAAACGTCGAGAATATTCCAGCAAGGAGCTCTCGCGTTACCATTACAAAAAGCTGTAAATGTAATGTATATCTGCATATTCTACGATCTTAAACGGAAAAGGCATGTGTAAACTAGCCACAAAGTTCATCTATACAAATGACAGTATTCGATTCCGGAGCTGTTCCTGTTCCTTTAAACCCCTACAACTCATTTATATCTAAAATTGTGATTTCTTCCAAAGATGTAATTCTCTCTCTCTCTCTCTCTCTCTCTCTCTCTCTCTCTCTCTCTCTCTCTCTCTCTCTCTCTCTCTCTCTCTCTCTCTCTCTCTCTCTCTCTCTCTCTCTCTCTCTCTCTCTCTCTCTCTCTCTCTCTCTCTGAGTTTAACAATAAGAAAGTGTACGGGCCTGATGGTATCTCACCCATAATTTTCAAAACCTGTGCTTCCGAGCTTGCACCCTGCCATGGTAAACTATTTCGTCTTTGTCTTTCTACTTCAACCATCCCTTTTTGCTGGAAGCGTGCACTCATTCAGCCTGTGATGAAAAGGGGAACCCCTCTCAACCCGTTAATTACTGTCTCATAATTTAACCTCTCTTCCTTAAAAAGTTCTCGAAGATTTGTAAAAAACATCTCATTCCTTATAATCTTATATCTGATGGCCCCCCCAGCGAAAAACACCCCATAGGAATTTACATTGGTGTTCATGATTACTATAAGAAATATTTACGTACATCAGTTTCCTATGAAATTTTCCGTTCGTTTCTATTGGAATTATTCCTATAAGGCCTTATAGGTTTGATACTCAACAAAACCTACGCTGGAAATTTGAAAATATTTTCATTTTCTTTTTTTTTTTCTTTTATTTTACACATCACCACCGCTCACGGGCAAAGCCCTATTCAAGGAGGGGGTGCTAGAACAATAGAAGAGATAAAACAACCCACAAGCCCCACCTAACACAAATTACGCAAGTGAGCACAGATGTGGGCCTTAAAGGAATGGAGATTAAATTCAGCAGGAAACACAGAAGATGGGAGAGAATTCCACAAAACAGAAGTGGCTGAAAAGAAAGAGGCACCACAGCGAACAAGCCTGGAGTGGTCTATGTCTACATAAAATTTATGTGCAGAAAATGCACCCCTTGTGCTACGAGGAGGTATGCGAGTGGGCAGTTCCCTCGAGCATTTGCCGCTGTAGTACCTATAGAAAAGAGAAAGAGCACCAACGTCACGTCGCAAAGATAAAGGGTCAAGTGAATTTGAAAGAGCGGGACAGTTTATAAGTCTTTTAGCCTTTGACTCAACCCTATCCAAAAGACGGGTGAAACCTGAGCCACCCCAAATATGAGAGCAGTACTCCATACAAGGGCGGATGAGGCCCTTGTATAATTGGAGTAACTGCGAAGAAGAAAAAAATTCTCGCAGTCTAAACAGAACTCCCAGCTTCTTTGAGGTCGCCATAGCAACCATTGTGATGTGAGGTTTCCAAGACATTTTTTGTTTATGTTAAGACCAAGAAAATTTATATTGTCAACAGGACAGACGGGAGAACCGTCGAAAGATATTATATATATATATATATATATATATATATATATTATATATATATATATATATAATATATATATATATATATATATATATATATATATATTAGAGCAAAAAAACGGTTTTATATTATTTACTTAAATTTTTTAAATTTCGTTTAAACCGGTGCCCCCCCCCCACTATATATATATATATATATATATATATATATATATATATATATATATATATATATATATATATATATATATTATATATATATATATATATATATATATATATATATATATATATATATATATATATATATATAGGTCCTTAGCTCTTTTATCTTGATGAAAAAATTTTTAGATTGGAAAGGTTTGTATTTGATTTTAATTTATTATAAATTTAAAAATACTTCTTTTTTTTACAATTTTTGCGCTTCACCGCGAAGAAAATTTAAAATTAAAGTTAATTATTTCATTCAAATTCTCCATTTTATGTGCATTATGTGTATCGTTCAAAATGAATTGTGCATATAATTTCAGTTGGTTTGATAAGAATATTTTAAATGAAACTGACGCAGTGAGATTATTTCAGAAATACAAAATTATTCCAGATTTTAAATTATGCAATGAGGCTTTTAAATGAATAAGTCTGTTATTTAATAGTTGACTTGGTCAAAAACAATCATCTGGAGGACCAGTAAGGGGCTCGAGCCGACGGGGGACGTAGGGGGGGGAGGGGGGGACGAAGTCCCCCCCCCACCGAGTACCCCAGGAGGCCGAGAGACCCTGCCACCTGAACATCGGTTGCCATGCATCTACCCTTGGGAGAGACAACAGTTAAGTATCAGGCAGCGGGCTATATAT
>SEYY01012267.1:25000-28593 GCA_009176605.1 Armadillidium nasatum | reverse complement strand
TATATATATATATATATATATATATATATATATATATATATATATATATATATATATATATATATATATATATATATTACTCTGTGGGCAAAGGCCGGACGGGTACTAAATTACCAGCAGAGTTACGTACAACAAGTCTGAAACCAGGTCAATTTAAAAGGCCGACATGTTGAGATACGCGGCATTTAGAGGTGTGGAAGTCATAGAAAGTTGGAAAAATAGATGAAGGCAGTGTCTTCCGGACTTAACCAGTAGAGTACATTTAAGATTGAGCATAGCGGTTAAGTCTGGGGTCGAAGAGTTGGACACAGAAAGGATGAGTGTGTGTAGAAAGGCGTGTCACACGAGCTCTTATCAATGGAGAAAGTATGCAACGGGAGAGTTCAGAAGAGCAGTGTCCATTGTAATAACGATAGTATATTGAGAGTGATGCAATAGATCGACTGGCAGAAATAGACTGGGGAGAATTAGTGAAATCAGAAGAGTTGATAAGAAGAAAGACCTTAGACTCTACCTTTTCAAGGAGAGCTGTATGAATCTAACCAACCCCAGATGTGTGATGCATACTCCATACAGGGGCGAACAACACTCCTATCAGGAGCAAGCAATTGGGGTGGAGTGAAGAAATTCAGAAGGCGCCTCAGAATACCTCATCTCTTAGAGCTTGTTTAGAAAGAGAAGTAATGAGATCTTTCCAAGAAAAAGAAACACCGAGTATATTAAGGAGAGATGAACGTTTGAGTTGAGTGTTTTCGAAGAAGATATCATAGTTGTGTTGAAAATTGTGACATGTAGAGAGATGGAGAAATTGAGTATTTGAGGCATTGAAAAAGACCATGTTTTCTCTGCCCCAATTTGAAATACGAGATAGATCAGAGATCAGTTGCTCCTAGGCTACCCTCCTTGCATCTATTAACTGCTATTGGGAGGGGCGCCTTTCAAATTGTAAGGAATAATGGAGGGTGGAGCCATCAGCATAAGAGTGGATATGAGATGAAGTAACAGAGAGAAGGTCATTAATAAAAAGCAGAAAAAGTGTTGAGAATATGATGGATCCTTGAAGAACGTATATATATATATATATATATATATATATATATATATATATATATATATATATATATTAATATATATATATATATATATATATATATATATATATATATATATATATATATATATATATATATATATATATAATATATACATATATATATATATATATATATATATATATATATATATATATATATATATATATATATATATATATATATATATATATATATATATATATATATATATATTATTTCACCTCTGGTGGGCAATGGCCAGAGGCCAGAGACCTACTAATATTTCCACCAGAAGTAGTGGGAAAATCGGATACCTGGCCAAATTAAAGGCCGACATGACCTGATACACGTCGTTTGAAGGTGTGTAAGTAATAAGAAGTTGGGAAAATAGATGAAGGGAGTGTATTCCAGACTTTGCCAGTAGAGTACATGTAAGATTGAGCATAACGGTTAAGTCTGGGGTCAGAGAGTTGAAAAGAGAAAGAATGAGAGTGTGTAAAAAGACGAGTCGCACGACCCCTTCTCAGTGGAGGAGGCATGCCAGGGGAGAGTTCAGAAGTGCAGTGTCCATTGTAATAGCGATAGCATAGAGAGAGTGACGCAACAATTTGACAGGCGGAAAGAGACTGGAGAGAACTAGTCAGAGCAGGAGAGTTGATAAGACGAAAAGTCTTAGACTCCACCTTTTCAGTCAGAGCTGTATGAGTGGAACCACTTCAGATGTGTGATACATACTCTATACAGGGGCGAAGTGGGGTGGAGTGAAGAAATACTAAAGGCACCTCAGAATACCTAATTTCTTAGAAGCTTGTTTACAAAGAGAGGTAATGTGATCTTTCCAAGAAAGATCTCGAGAAAAAGAAATACCGAGAATATTAAGGAGAGATGAAAGTTTGAATTGAATGTTTTCGAAGATGATATCATAGTTGTGTGGAAGATTGTGCCTAGTAGAGAGATGGAGAAATTGAATTTTGCTGGCACTGAAAACGACCATGTTTTCTCTGCCCCGATAGGAAATACGAGATAGATTAGAGGCTAGCTGCTCCAAGGGTACCTTCCTTGAGTCTATTAACTGCTGTTGGGAGGGGCGCTTTTCAAAATGAAATGAGTAATGAAGGGTGGAATCATCAGCATAAGAGTGGATAGGAGATGAAGTAACAGAGAGAAGGTCATTAGTGAAAAACAGAAAAAGTGTTAGGGATGGGACAGATCCTTCAGGAACACCACTACTAATTTTTTTAAAGGAAGAACGATCGCCGTCTGCAAAAGCTGCTATAAAACGATCAAAAAGGAAATCAGAGAGAAGGTCACAGAGAGAAGGAGAGATTCAGAAAGAGGGAAGTTTGGAAATCAAAGCTTTGCGCCAGACACTATCGACAGTGTGTCAGACGAGGGAACAACAAATGATTCACAGAAATGCCGAAGAGCGGAGGACCAAGAGTCAGAGAGAAAGGAAAGAAGATCACCAGTAGAGCGTTTCTAACGAAAGCCATACTGGCGATCAGAGATAAGATTAGAGGAATTGAGATGTTTCCAAATATTCCTGTAAAGGATAGATTAGAATACTTTGGAAAGAACGGAGGTTAAGGAAATTGGACGGTAGTTAGAGGGTTGGGAGGGGTCTCCCTTCTTCGGCACAGGCTGAATGAGCGCACGTTTCCAGCAAGAAGGGAAGGTTGAAATAGAAAGACATAAGCGAAATAGTTTATCAAGGCATGGGGCAAGCTCGGAAGCACAAGTTTTGAGAACCACAGGAGGAATACCATCAGGACCGTACACCTTCTTATTGTTAAGCTCAGAGAGAGCAGAAATGACGTCTTTAGAAGAAATTACAATTTTAGGCATAAATGAATTTGAAGGGGGCTGAAGGAGTTGGAACAGCTCCGGAATCGTCTAACATTGATTACAGGCAAAAGTTTGAGCAATGAGTTCAACTTTAGAGGAAGGCCAAACAGCGGTTGTACCGTTAGAATATACTATAGAGAGGGTAAGAGGAAGAAGCAAAGTCAGAATTGATATTTTTTGCAAAATGCCAGAAAGGGCCTGCGGAAGCAGTGTTACGACATTTTTAGTGTTACGGGGAATAGATTTTGCACGATTCCGAGATGAAAAAATAGGTTGCATGATACTCTGGAGTTTGAAGACGAAGGATGTCCTAGAAGGCGGTATCCCAGCGGCGTTTAGCACGAGAACAAGCAGAGTTAAACCAAGGGTTGTAACAAAATATATATATATATATATATATTTATATATATATATATATATATATATATATATATATATATATATATATATATATATATATATATATATATATATATATATATATATATATACTAAATGCCAAAAAAACGTTTTTTTTTTTTTTTTTTTTTTTTTTTTTTTTTTTTTTTTTTTTTTTTTTTTTTAACAAATTTCTTTTTATATGATATTTTACATTATTTTAAAATACACATGCTTAAACTTTAAATCTTCTTATGTCGTCATATGCTCACATCAATATAAAAAAAAAGGATAAAT
>SEYY01012267.1:0-7500 GCA_009176605.1 Armadillidium nasatum | reverse complement strand
TAACAATGAGAATATTAATTTCTGCATTGTATTTATCTTGTTTTTATTGTACATATATTTTGGAATTTCTAAAAAAATATTCTGTTTGTGTGTGTGTGTGTGTGTGTGCGTGTGTATGTGTTTGTTAGTGTGTGTGAATGATCTGAAGTACGAGCTAAATAGCTAGAAATTGTTTCATTAAATTAATGTTTAATTTGTTTAAATTTGTTTAAAGTTGTTCATTAAATTATTGTTTAATTTATTTAATTAATGTTTAAATTAATTAATTTCATTAATGTTTTATTAAAAAGTTGATGACTTTAGTTTTATGCATTACTTTACCAATGCATTAAGTCAGGTATTAGAGCTCATACAACCAGTTTAATCTTTGCAGATCAACAACACAATTTTTCCATTATATATCATATATATATATATATATATATATATATATATATATATATATATATATATATATATATATATATATATATATATATATATATATATATATATATATATATATATATATATATATATATATATATATATATATATATATATATATATATATATATATATATATATATATATATATATATATATATATATATATATATATATATATATATATATATATATATATATATATATATATATATATATATATATATATATATATATATATATATATATATATATATATATATATATATATATATATATATATATATATATATATATATATATATATATATATATATATATATATATATATATATATATATATATATATATATATATATATATATATATATATATATATATATATATACAAATTACACAATTCAATTTAACATAAAAAATAAGAAATATATGAGAAATAAACGTAATAAATTTAAATGTTTTACATTGTTTAACTCAAAAATGTTTTTTTTTTTTATATATATATAATCTTCCAAAAATGTCTCCAATAACCTTCGATCAGATAATTCATAATTGTATGTGATATAGTTAAATTAAATAATGAAAACCATTATGAGACAACTGACAAGTAGTATCACAGTAGTTTATAATAGTATCATTTTACCATTAGTATTTTTTTTACTTTAAATTATTATTATTATTATTATTATTATTATTATTATTATTATTATTATTATTATTATTATTATTATTATTATTATTATTATTATTATTATTATTATTATTATTATTTTTATTTTTATATTATTATTATTATCATTATTATAATTACCATTATTATTATTATTTTTTTTATTATTATTATTATTATTATTATTATTATTATTATATTATATTATTATTATTATTATATTATTATTATTATTATTATTATTATTATTATATTATTATTATTATTATTATTATTATTATTATATATTATTATTATTATTTATTATTATTATTATTATTATTATTATTATTATTATTATTATTATTATTATATTTTTATTAAGAGTATATATTAAAGTATGAGAAATGTTTTATAGCTTTTAATCATTTAATAACTTCAAATAATTTAAAGTGCTTACTTTTATTTTAAATTTATTTCGCTTTTAAATGTCTTCATATTTGTTTTAATATTATTATTTGGGAATTTCCAATTTTAAATTATGTGGCCAGTCATTTTATTGGCCCTTTTGGCCACATTCATCCTGACCCTATGTGCTTCAATTAACGGGATCTGACCATATATATATATATATATATATATATATATATTATATATATATATATATATATATATATATATATATATATATATATATAATATATATATATATATATATATATATATATATATATATATATATATATATATATATATATATATATATATATATATATATATATATATATATATATATATATATATATATATATATATATATATATATATATATATATATATATATATATATATATATATATATATATATATATATATATATATATATATATATATATATATATATATATATATATCCTCCTATACTAAACTCTGTTAGTTCTCATGCTATTAGTCGCATGGATGCTGTCTTCAGGGTTTACCGTCGTCTTCAAACTCCACAAACTCATGCAACTTATATTCCATTCCGGAATCGTGCAAAATCTATTATCAGCAACATCAAAAATTCCTTTCTCCATCGTAAATGCAATACTTGTGCTTCCGAACTTGCACCCTTCCTAGGCAAACTATTCCGTCTGTCTTTCTACTTCAACCTTCCTTTCTTGCTGGAAAAGTGAGCTCATTCAACCTGTGCCGGAGAAGAGAAGACCTCTCTCAACCCTCTAACTAAAGTCCCATTTCTTTAACGTCCATTCTTTCTAAAGTTATCGAATTTATCCTTTACTGGAAGATTTGGAAACATCTCAATTCTCCTAATTTTACCTCTGGTCGCCAGTATGGTTTTCGTAACAAACGCTCTACTGATGATCTTCTTTCCCTTCTCTCTGACTCTTGGTCTTCCGTACTTCAGCATTTCGGTGAATCTTTTAGTGTCGAGGAAGACATATCGAAAGCTTTCTATAGTCTCTGCCATAAAGTTTGATTTCCAACTTCCCTCTTTCGGAATCTATCCTCTTTTTTGACCTTTTATCTGATTTCCTTTCCTGTCGTTCTATAGTAGCTGTTGTAGACGGCCATCGTTCATCCTCTAAATCTATTAATAGTGGTGTTCCTCAGGGATCTGTCCTATCCCCAACACTTTTTCTACTTTTCATTAATGACCTTCTCTTTATTTATTCCTATCCACTATGTTTTATTCCTTTCAATTTGGAAACCCCTTTATCAACTGGAGTTATATTCAAGAAGGGTAGCTTGAGCAATTAACCTCTGATTTTCCATATTTCAAATTGGGGCAGAGAAAACTGGTTTTTCAATGCCTCAAAAATCAGTTCTCATCTCTCAACTCGACACAACCTTCCACACAGCTTTTATATCTTCTTCGAAAACACTCAACTCAAACCTTCATCTCTTCTTAATATTATTGTTGTTTCTTTTTCTCGTGATCTTTCTGAGAAATATTACTTTACTTCTCTTCCTAAACAAGTTTCTAAGCAAAGAGGATAGGTGTTCTGAGGTGCTTTCAGCATACATTCAAGCCACCCTAGTTGCTTGCTCCTTATTGGGGTGTTGTTTGTCCCTATATGGAGTAAGAATCACACACCTGAGGTGGTTTCACTCATGTAACTCCTCTTGAAAAGATGGAGTCTTGGACTTTTCTTCTTTTCAACTCTTCTTCTCTCACCAATTCTATTCAGTCTCTTTTCTTGTTGAATTGTTGTATACTATCGCTATTACATAAATGCTCTCTGATCTATGTGCATATTCCATTGAGAAGGGCTTGATACGCCTTTTACACAGTCTCATCCTTTCTCTGTCCAACTCTCTGACCTCAGACTTAACCGCTATGCTCAGTCTTACAATGTACTCTACGGTAAAGTCTGGAACACACTCCCTTTATCTATTTCCCAACTTCCTATGACTTACACACATTCAAACGCTGTGTTTCGGGACATATCGGTATTAACTTGACCAGATTCCCAACTGGTTTAAATTTTAGTAGGCATCTGGCCTTTGCCCACCAGAATAATAGATATATATATATATATATATATATATATATATATATATATATATATATATATATATATATATATATTATATATATATATATATATATATATATATAGATTTTAGAAAATGGAAGAAATTTTATTGAAAGAACGGTGTTCAACAATTTTGCGGCAACATTCGTTTTTTTTTATCATTTTTAGTTTTTTTTTTTTTTTTTTTTTAGTTTTGTTTTTTTAAACGAATATATCATATTTTTTTGATTATATGCAAAGCCTTGAGATCTATTTCTGCTTTTCATGTATTCTTTTTTAAATAATTTCTCTCAGCCAAAAAGCTTCTCAGACCGGGTCTCAAGCGATTCCACATTACCTCTGAATTTTGTTCTCTCTCTACTTTGATTGCTCTTTTCCTTCGAACATCTTCTGAATTGCTGATTATATTGAGACCTATAACCTAATCTTCTCAAGTATATCTTCAAATCATGTAACTCAAACATTATGCCTTTAATATTCTTGTTATTGCTTTTTATCGTTATCTTTTTCATAACTCCAAACAAGCTACTAAGAGATTAAGTGTTCTGGGAAACTTTTAGAATCTCTTCACACCACCTGAGTCGCTTTCTCTTAAAAAAGGCGTTGTTCGTTCTTGCATCGAGTGAGTATTGCATATCTTGGATAATTTCTCACACACACAGCTTTCCTTTAAAGCGTACTGTCTAGAGCTTTTCTTTATTCAAGCTTCCTGCTCTAACTCAATTATCCAACTACTTTCTGAGCACCAAAATGATGATTCACTCTCCTTAAACTATTTTGATACAACAGACTCTTTTGAACATTTTGGTCGCATATCTCCTCCATTGATTACAGCTCGAGCAACTTGGTTTTTAAAAATGCTTTCATCCTTCTGTCCAGCTCTCTGATCCATTCTTAATCACTATGTTCATTCTAAATATGTATTCTATTGGTAAAGTCCAAAGTACAATTTCTTTTTCCAACTTTACCTTTTCTTTTGTTTTATTATACTTTCATATGGGTCAAATCCGTCATTGCCCTAATGAAGAAATTGGATTTTCCAACTTTAGTAGAATCTATATCGGCCTCTAGCCTTTTCATACCAGAGGTGATATATATATATATATATATATATATATATATATATTATATATATATATATATATATATATATATATATATATATATATATATATATATATATATATATATATATATATATATATAATATAATTAATGTTTTACCCCATGTTATTGACAATATATTTGAACAACTATAAGACGTATTGAATCGAAAACATCATTATCCAATCAAATATATAAATAAAAGGAAATCTGAACCTTATAATGAGATTTTTTTTCCTCCTTTCTTTAACAACTAGTTGTTCTTTCACCATTAATGATAATGACAACTCTGGAGGCAAACTCTTAAAAACCTTGTGTGGAAAACCTCTCTGTATATTGAAAAGCGTTCTAAACCCTCGGGAACGCATTTCTCAGCCTCGCGTAACTCCCTTTAATAGACTGAAAAAGTCTGAAAAAAATCATTTTCACTGCTTTAATAGGAAAGGGGAAATAACCTCTCATTATGACGACAAAAAGCTTTTCTAATATAAAATCGAGATTACGATTAAAAAAAAAAAAGCTACTTGGAAATGCATTATCTCTCTCTCTTTACCGTAATATGTAATAAGTGTTCCTCAGAGGTCATTGAGCTCGTAATAGATGGATTGAAAAGACAAAAGCAAATAGAAGAGAGAATAAAAATTAAAGTAATGCTAAAGATGAACTAAAAATAAAAATGAAAATGGACTTGTTTCATTAATTTCTTTTTCTATCTCATTATATATATATATATATATATATATATATATATATATATATATATATATATATATATATATATATATATATATATATATATATATATATATATAATATATATATATATATATATATATAATATATTATATATATATATATATATATATATATATATATATATATATATAATATATATATATATATATATATATATATATATATATATATATATATATATATATATATATATATATATATATATATATATATATATATATATATATATATATATATATATATATATATATATATATATATATATATATATATATATATATATATATATATATATAACAAACATTATTTGCAAATAAATTCTGCATACTGAGATAACAGGTATGAAATATTTTCAAGAAATAACTATAGAGTGTAGACTCCCTTCAGTAAAATTAATAATAAGCAATATTAATGTTTATTATACAAGACTTTGCAAAGAAAGCTGCGATGGTCACGAGAAATTGTGAAAAGAATATTTACGGTTTTCTTTGAAGGAAGGTATATATATATATATATATATATATATATATATATATATATATATATATATATATATATATTATATATATATATATATATATATATATATATATATATATATATATATATATATATATATATATATATATATATATTATATATATATATATATATATATATATAATATATATATATATATATATATATATATATATATATAGTATTATATAATATATATATATATATATTATATATATATAATATATAATATATATATATATATATAAATCCTTTTCTTGTAACCATGTCTTGTGGTAGTATCATAAATCATTTTTTTTTTTTTTTTTTTTTTTTTATACATTAAATATTAATTTAATCCGAAAGACCAAATCAATTTTCTTGCTTTAATGAGCAAAGGAAGCGTTAATGGATTGGCGAAGGAAATGTGATGCAAAACTTGAGGATTCTTAACTGTATTCTAAGTTTAGGAAAGTAAAAAAATAACATTTTCGCTATTCCAATTCTTTAAATATCTTGATTTTTTTTTTTTAATTAACAAAAATTATAATGATTTTTCTAATCACTTTTGATTTATGGTATCATTTGATTTATGGAAGTGATTTAATTTTTTTAATTGATTTTATTTGATTTATTAAGGTTTGTAAATTTAGATAATATTCAAAAGTTTTGGAATGGTTGCTGTGACAGGTTGCAAGGTGTTAGGTATTGATTCTATAATCTCTAAAACTTTATTAAATTAAGTAGTTTCAATTCACATAACTATGTTGGTTTTAAATAGCGCTCATTATTTGAAGACTGATTTTTGTGACTCTCTCTCTCTCTCTCTCTCTCTCTCTCTCTCTCTCTCTCTCTCTCTCTCTCTCTCTCTCTCTCTCTCTCTCTCTCTCTCTCTTTCCCTCTAATATTATGAAAACAGGAATAATGATTATATAACACGTATCTTTCCTAAAAGATCAGTTATATATAAAGCTCTTGCACTTGTCTATTATTTTGCTAACATACATTTACACACATAGATCCAAATAGTATAATTATATTATAATATATATAATATATATATATATATTATATATATATATATATATTATATTATATATATATATATATATATATTATATATATATATATATATAATACGAGCAAATAGTAATTTGAAAGAAGTCATAACAAGAAATAGGACAATCCAACCAATATTGTGCAAAAATTATGAAAAATATTATAATTTTATTCTTGTAAAGCTTTTCCTCATTTTCCGTCTGTGTTTCTTTCTTCGATCTCTCTCTCTCTATCTCTCTCTCTCTCTCCATCTCTTTATCTATCTATCTCTCTCCATCTCTTTATCTATCTATCTATCTCACCCTCTGTCTCTCTCTCTCTGTCTCTGACTCTGTCTCTTTCTCTGTGTCTGTCTGTCTCTCTCTCTCTCTTTCTCTCCATCTCTTTATCTATCTATCTATCTCACCCACTGTCTCTCTCTGTCTCTGACTCTGTCTCTTTCTTTGTGTCTGTCTGTCTGTCTCTATT
>SEYY01012266.1:0-16253 GCA_009176605.1 Armadillidium nasatum | reverse complement strand
AATATATTTTTCTATTTTTATCCGGAGAACTTTAAGTATGTTAATATTAGTTCACAGCTTCTGCTGCATTCATTCACTGGATGACTAATCCCCATTTTGTTTATATTTTAATCTAAATTTATAAAAAAAAAAGAAAAAAAAAGTTTTAGCTATCCATAATCTACGGTGTGATTCATTATATTTCAATACAATGACTACACAACACTAACTTATTATTCCATGGTTTGGGAACATTATTCAGCAGCAATAAGAAAAAAAAATTCTAGGGAACGTAAATAAACAAACTATCAGGGCAGGCACAAATAATTTCATATGTGTCATTTTTATATTTAACCATTTATTATTTCAATAAAATTTTAAGAAGTAGAAAATCCATTAAAAAAAAAAAAGGTTTAAATGAAAAATAAATAAAACTTTTTTTTTTCATTACTTAATAATTTTCAGTAAAAAAAAAATATTCCTACGAAACCTTTGCAACTATGAAAAATCATTTACCTTAAAACCTAACACTGTAATTAAAAGAACCATCTTGATGAAACTAATAAATCCAATCAGTACCTGACATCACACGTAATAATGGACAACATTAAATAAGGGAAGTGTATAAATCTTACCTCATTATGCACATCAAACACACCTTCCTGAATCTTTTCATAGATTTCCCTGGCAGTATTAATAAAGGCTTCTTCAACATTGGCGGCAGTTTTCGCTGAAGTCTCCATGAAAACTAGGCCGTGTTCTCGGGCAAAAGCTTCGCCTTCTTCACGCTTAACTTCGCGACGGGAATCCAAATCACTTTATAAAAATATATAATTGTAAAAATAAATAAAAAAACTATTAAGAAACTAGAGTAAAAAAAACCCAAGTTAAAAATAAATTAAAGTTGTAATAAAAAGAGTATATTCATATTTTTAAAAATCCTGCAATGTAAGCAGATCAAGTATACTTTAAATTCTCAAAGAGACGATCATAAAGCTAAGAAGGTAAAATCTCCTTGCTCATGATCATATCTCGGGCAACTAACCTAACATGTACGAGTAGATATTCAAACTACGCTTGGAATTGGGATACAAAGAGTCAAAAATAAACCATGATAAAACTTCAATACGACTCTGTTTTCAAAATATTGTGCCTATCATATGAGTTAATTGCAAAAGAAAACAGTCAGAAACAAAAATAAATAAAATAAATAAAAAAAAAAATAAAATACAAAATGAAAATAAAAAGAGAAGGTACAATTGTAATTTAAAGTGGGGATGAGAAAGCACATTACATTTTCATAACTGAAGATAAATTCAAAAGGAATTATGATGTGAAAAGATCAAAAGAAAAAGGTTATCGTTGTTTTATGTTTTGGTCTATTAAAGTGTTGAGGACGAAGGGTGAAAAGAAAATGGACAACTTTATATATATATATATGTAAACTGAAAAAGGATAAAGATGTGCAAACATAATGAATAATGACTTTGTGGAAAATAATAATAAAAAAAAAATGGTAACATGAGAGTAGACATTTCATATCCTCAGAAGAAACTACAATATTAAGCATATAGGAGTAGGATAAGGTGGCAAAAGAGTAATAACACCTCAATCATCTAATAGAAGTAAAAGTCTATAAAATTTCACAAGAACAACAACAACAAAAACTTTGACTCTGGTCTCAATTTTGTGTTCTTAAAAGCAAATTTAAAAGAATACTTAATATTCATAGTCAACAGCGTTTAACAATAATGTACAGTTTTATAGCTATATTAATTTCAAACAAAGGCATTCTTTCATATTTTATTTCAAAATATTTTATGATACCTTTGATTGGTTATTAGAGTTATTAATTACAGTTGTTGTCAAAGCATGCTGTCACAATTCTTTAGCTTGGAAAGCAATTTACCACAATTATATTACCAAATATTATTATTGATGGTAAATAACTTTCTAAGCTCAGGAATTGTGACAGCTTACTTTGACAACTAAACAACCTTTAGGAAAAAGTTGTTTCAATATATGGATGATCAAGGTTTATGATTGACTCAGCCATTAACGGCCATGTATTTCAAAGAACATTCCTGACAATAGTTTGGGGGTATTGGCGATTTAGTTTTGCACGTTAGTTTCGTTGATTCGTATTTGACTTAAGAAACTGCAAGTTCCTGGTATTATTGTGTGGTTGGCTTGATTATTTGCATGAAAAAAATTTGTCTGGAAGGAGTCATTCATACAATTTTAAGTGTTGAAGTGACAGTGAAAGAAAGAACAGGAATAAAAATAGATAGCGATACACTTTTAACAGGCAGAAGAGTTAAGAGTTTGAAAGCTAATGTAATTCTGGGTGTATCTTAATATGGTGTCCTGGATAGTATGAAAGATCATAAAAAGAAATTTTTAAATCAAGAGCTAATAAAGTAAGAATTACTTATTTGTCCGGTATTTTACATTCTTCAATGTTTTTTTTTCAAATTTAAGTAAAGAAATAAAAGTAGAAAAGATAGTAAAGTATGAACCATTACCTTTTATTTCCTATGAGCATAATGACCATGTTTGAGTTTGAATGCTGCCGAGCGTCCTCTAGCCATTGAGTCAAATGATTAAAAGTTTCTCTTCTTGTTATGTCATAAACAAGAAGAGCTCCTGCAGCTCCACGGTAATAAGAGCGAGTAATGGAACGGAATGCTTCTTGTCCAGCCTTTGAAAGAAGAAAAATAATAATAATAAAAATATAATAATAATAATAATAATATTATTGTTATTATTATTATTTCACAAATGTAAAACGTCATTATCTTTTACTGTCCTTGTTATAATCTAATTTTGTTTTCCCTTCTCCAACAATTTCTCCCAACTCATCTACATATTTCATCATCTCAGTAATTACCAGTAAAAAAAAATACACTTTATAGTTGTCCTATAAACTCTATCGAAAGCTTTCGATATGTCCAGCAAGACAGCAAAAGATTCACCGAAATGCCGAAGAGTGGAGGACCAAATCTTCCTGTTAAGGATAGATTCAAAAACTTTAACTGAAGTTAAAGAAATGGAACCGTAGTTTCAGAGGGTTGGGAGGGTCACTCTTCTTCGGAACAGCTGAATTAGCGCACGTTCCAGCAGAAGGGAAGAAAGTTATAATATATATATATATATATATATTATATATATATATATATATATATATAATATATATATATATATATATATATATATATATATATATATATATATATATATTATATATATATTATATATATATTATATTATATATATTATATATATATATATATATATATATATATATATATATATATATATATATATATATATATATATATATATATATATATATATATATATATATATATATATATATATATATAATATATATATATATAATATATACTATATATATATATATATATATATATATATATATATTATATATATATTATATATTATATATATTATATATATATATATTATTCTCCTCTGGTGGGCAAAGGCCGGAGGCCTACCAAATTCCACCAGAGTTGGGGAACATTCAGGATCTGGTCACTAATGGCCAACGTGACCCGATACACGGCGTTTAAAAGTGTACAAGTCAAAGGAAGTTGGGAAAACAGATAGAGTACATGTATGAGTGAGCATAGCGGTTAAATCTCGGAGAGGAACAGAGAAAGAATGAGACTGTGTAGAAAGTCGTGTCGCACGAGCTCTTCTCAATGGAGGAAGTATGCGACATGAGAGTTCAGATGAGCAATGTCCGTTGTAATAGCGATAGTATAGAGAAAGTGATCCAACAATTCGACGGGAAGAGACTGGAAGAGTTAGTAAGAGCAGGGGAATTGATGAGACGAAAAGCCATAGACTGCACCTTTTCAAGAATAGCTGTATATGTGGAACCACCCCAGATGTGCGACGCATACTCCATACAGGGACGAACAACACCCCTATACAGAGCAAGCAACTGTGGTGGCGTAAAAAAACCACGAAATCGTCTCAGAACACCCAACCTCTTAGAAATTTGTTAGAAAGAGGAATAATGTGATCTTTCCCAAGAAGATGAGAGATTTGAGTTTCAAAAGATGTAGTTGTGTGAGTGTCGAGAAGAAAGATTGAGTGAAGATTAAAGTTTTTGGATTGAAAGCATGAATTGAAAATTGAAAGAGAAAGATCAGTCAATTGAAAAAGTAATGTAGGGTAGAGTCATCGGCATAGGAGTGTATAGGAGACGAAGTAA
This sequence comes from Armadillidium nasatum, assembly GCA_009176605.1. Taxonomy (NCBI): domain Eukaryota; kingdom Metazoa; phylum Arthropoda; class Malacostraca; order Isopoda; family Armadillidiidae; genus Armadillidium; species Armadillidium nasatum. The sequence goes on along the minus strand of SEYY01012266.1, from coordinate 12,028 downwards.
TAGAGAGAAGGTCATTGATAAAAATTAGAAAAAGAGTTGGAGAAAGGACAGATCCTTCACTATTTCTAGATTTATAGAACGGTAGCCGTCTACAACAGCTGCTATAGAACGACCGGAAAGGAAATTAGAGAGAAGGTCACGATAGTTAGAGGGCTGAGAGGGATCCCCCTTCTTCGACACAGGCTGAATGAGCGCACGTTTCCAGCAAGAAAGGAAGGTCAAAGTAGAAAGGCAAAGACGAAATAGTTTACCGAGGCAGGGTGCAAGCTCGGAAACACAAGTTTTGAGAACCGCAGGAGGAATACCATCAGGACCTTACGCCTTCTTAATGATAAGCTCAGAGAGAGCAGAAATGACATCTTTAAAAGAAATTGCAATGTTAGGCATAAATGAGTTGGAGGGAGTTGAAGGAGCAGGAATAGCTCCGGAATCGTCTAAGGTAGAGTTTGAGGCAAAAGTATGAGCGAAGAGTTCAGCTTTAGTAGAAGGTAAAATGGCAGTTGTGCCATCAGAAGCTAGAGGAGGGAGGAAGCAGGGCCGGCCCCAGGGTAGGGCGCTCCGGGCGGCCGCCCGGAGCGCAATTATCTAGGGGCGCCAAAATCATGGAAAATGAAAATAAACTGATAAAAAAATTAAGTTACAGGCTTTTATAAAATGCACTAAAAAGTAAAGAATATTTTTTTATCATTCTTATATCATATCAATAAAAAAAAAAAATTTTTTTACTCGAGGGCGTATATGGGTTGGGGTTGACGATGGGGGAATGTGAAATAGAGTGCAAGGGGGGGTAAAAAGACAATTCTTGAGACAGATCTTGAAAAAATAATCTAGCATAAATATTTGACACACTCCCTCATGAATGCTGAGAAGACACTGATTCCTGTTAGTCTCTCAATATGAGAGGAGAAAAATCGGGAGTACAAACAAGAATCAGAAATATAAACCCCAGAGCATTTTATGTTCCATGCAGCAGCCATTCGCTAAATTTGGTTGTAAACGATATGGCAAAATCCTCGTTTGAGGCAGCCAGCTTCTTCAATATTGTTCAAAAGTTTATACATTTTTTTCTTCCTCTTCTTTTCGTTGGGCAATATTACTGAAATATATTGATACTTACACCCTAAAACCATTGAGTGATACGCGATGGGAAAGTCGAGTCGACTCATTAAAAGCTCTGCGGTTTCAAATTGGTCCAATTCACGATGCTTTGTACAGCATATATGAAGATTCAGAAATCGATAATATGATCAGAGTCGAGGCTAGCGGATTTTTAAATAATTTGAAGCAGTTCAAATTTATATGCTCTGTTGTGATCTGGTACAAAATTTTGAGTCATATTAACCCCATCAGCAAACTTTTGCAAACTGTAAATTTTAATATGTCACAAGCTATTGATATGCTTAGCAACTACAAACTCTTCTTTGAAAACCTGAGATCAGATGAAGCTTTTGAAAGCATCATTTTAGAAGCAACCGAGCTTGCTTCGGAGATTGACGTGGAAGCTAATTTTGAAACCACCACACCACGTCATCGTGTCAGAAGCAAAACAAGAACGTTTTTGTATGAGGGCGCGGATAAACCCGTTCAAGACCTCAAACAAAAATATAAAATAGATTTTTTTTTTTCACACTATAGATCAAGCAATAAATGCCTTGGAAACCAGATATAATTTGCTAAATACTCACAGTAATTATTTCAGCTTTTTGTATAATATTTTTGGTCTAAAAGACATGCCCAGAAATGAGCTACTGGCTCATTGCAAAGATTTGGAAGTAGTTTTAACTGATGGAAATTCAAGCGATCTTAAAGCCCTGGAACTAGCCGATGAAATAAGCATTGTTTCGTCATTATTAACAAAAAAGGAAACCCCTGTTGAAGTTCTCAAGTTTATCGCTACACTAAATTCGCACCAAACCTCAGCATAGCATTAAGAATCCTACTTACATTGCCAGTCACTGTGGCTTCAGGGGAAAGAAGCTTTTCAAAACTAAAAATAATAAAAATTATCTCAGAACGATGCAGACGCACAATCGTCTCAATGGATTGGCAATGATAGCTATAGAACACCAAATTAGTGACAAATTAGACTTGAAATCACTGGTTCGTGAGTTTGCCGAAAGAAAAGTTAGAAAAAGGGCATTTTAATTACTTTGGTTTAGTTAGAATTTATTTATAACATGGGATATTAGTTTAGTTAGCATTACTACATTTTAATTTCTGTTATTTTGCCTTAAGTGCTAAATTGCTTATCTTGTTATCTGATGATTGAGTTTTTAATAAAAAAAATTTTTTTTTTTTTTTTCAATGTTTCCTTGACTTTCTGATATGGTCGCATGAGATTTACTTTAAAAAAACGGGGGGCGCAAAATTAAGGTTTTGCCCGGACGCCAAAGTGTCTAGGGCCGGCCTGGAGGAAGAAGCAAGTTAGAGTTAACATTTTTTGCAAAATGCCAGAAAGGGCAAGAGGAAGAGGAGCCAGAAAAATTATTGCATTTGCGGCGGAGAAAAGAGTTTTTGGTATCTCGAAGAATAGATGAAATATAAATTGAATGGGTTTCAGGAGTTTGAAGACGACGGTAATCTCTGAATTCAGCATCCCTACGACGCATAGCGTGAGAACAAGTAGAGTTAGACCAAGGTTTTTTAGGTTTAGTAGAAGGAAAAGAAAATGGAATGTACGCCTTCCATGCCAGAGAGAATCTCCTCTGTTATGCGCTCAGCACACTCCGAGGGACCCCTCCCACGAAACCAATAATTATTCTATGGGAAATCAGAAAGTACAACCGAAGCCAGACCAGTTGCAGCACCGAATTGCAACAAACGTCTTCTCGCCGAAGGCAGGGGCCGTTCTTGCGGAAGACTTGAAGAGACAGAACAAGATACGGAGATAAGAAGGTAGAATAGAAAGGAAGTGTGAGCCTGAGTTAGCGCATGTTTTCGATCTATTCTCTTTCCCTATACTAATACTTTTTCTCTTTGCTGAAAGCGCATATGTTCAGTCAATCCCAAAGAAAGGTAGAAGATCTAATCCTTCCAAACTATCACCCTATTGCCCTCACTTGTATTCTGTCTAAAATCTTTGAAACTGTCCTTAACTCTCGTTTCCTTGATGATCTCTAATTTTATATCTTTCTGTCAGATCATAAGTATCACTTTCAACACTCTTTATCTATTAGATACAAAATCAGACCCGTACCCAGAACAAACTTTGAGGGGACGCAAACGATTTTCTAGGATGGGCAAAATATATATATATTATATATATATATATATATATATATATATATATATATATATATATATATATATATATATATATATATATATATATATATATATATATATATATATATATATATATATATATATATATATATATATATATGGCAAAAATAATTTTAAAAATTTTAATTCATTTATTGAAAGGGTTTATTATTATTATTATTATTATTATTATTATTATTATTATTATTATTATTATTATTATTATTATTATTATTATTATTATTATTATTATTATTATTATTATTATTATTATTATTATTATTATTATTATTATTATTATTATTATTATTATTATTATTATTATTATTATTATTATTATTATTATTATTATTTTATTATTTCTTTACATATTTTTCATATTATACTACTACTATTCTACTACTTTTGATTACTACTATTACTGTTGCTTCTTCTTCTATATAAATGTTGCAGTGCACTATAATATTTTCTGAAAGTGATTTTGGAAGTGATTTTGAAAGTGATTTTGATTTTAAAGGTGATTTTGATTTTGATTTTCCAAATCACCGTCTTTGGAGGATTTTGATTTTGATTTTAAAATCACTGTTTTGTGGTGATTTTGATTTTGATTTTCAAAATCACTAAATTTAGTGATTTTGCCCATATATATATATATATATATATATATATATATATATATATATATATATATATATATATATATATATATATATATATATATATATATATATATATATATATATATATATATATATATATATATATATATATAATATATATATATATAATATTATTATATATATAAAAATAAAAAAAAAAAAAAAAAAATAATTATTATTAGAAAAAAATTTTTTAAAAAATTAATAAAACCGAGAAAAATTTTTTCCTTTCCTTAATTAATCACTTCATGTGCACCCCGTTTAAGGACATCGCCTTCAACGAGATTAACTTCTTCAGAGAAGATATTCAAAAGTTGCAAAGAAAATGTCACAGACAAAATGTTGATTTCGATCTACTCGCTCCTTTGTATTAGGGAAATGACTACTAAAAACCAGTTATGCCAGAATTTGATAAAGACATTTTTTGTATAGTATGCAATATTAAAGGTTTTGAATCAAATGATATTAAAGTAAAAACTATTGGGAGGAAATTGATAATCAAAGCATAAAACAACGGTACTTTTACTCAATTGTTTACATCCCGAAAATTCAAAAAGGAATATCATTTGCCGAAACATCTTGATACCAAGGAACTGACGACGAGGGTTTTGAAGCCAGGCTTTATAACTATTTTTATTCCACGAAAAGGGTGTGCTGAGTATATGCCTTCATTTGAAAGTTCAAGAGTCTTTTATTAAAAATAAATTTATAATTTTTACAAATAGGAATGAGTAGAATTTTAATTGTTTATTTTTATATTTTACCTAAGAAATAAATATTTTAGAATGGTTTCAAAGTCTTTAATTTGTAAAAAATCGTTTCTTGAATGACAGCATGTGCAACCTGTGAACTAATTCTCCTTCGATGGTGTTACAGAATAGGCCTAATAAAGGGTTGGCAATTGGGGTCTAAAATTAGAACACTGTTGATAGCTTCATATTGCTTCAAGGCGTCTCTAATTGTTTTATATAATAGTCAGCAAATGTCGATCGTTCTAAATAACGATGTACACAGTTTTCCAATTCGGTTTTGGAATATTCCTTCAGAAAGATCGATGCTGGTTAGAAATCCTTGAGACAAGTTCAAGTGCTTGAAAACCCGCTACACTATTTAGAGCAGTAGTTCTAAATCTTTTGAGGCTCATATGCCTCTTTTTTTTGTCCTATTGTATGAGGTGATGCCCACCTCACACGTCGAATATTTAGGCTATGACATGAAAACATTACGGAATTGGATACGTTGCTATGGAAACAACAAATGTGTGTGTGTGTGTGTGTGTGTGTGTGTGTGTGTGTGTGTGTGTGTGTGTGTGTGTGTGTGTGTGTGTGTGTGTGTGTGTGATAATAGGGTAATAGGGTCTTCAAGGAAAAGAATTTTTTTCTTCATATATCGAAACTACGAAGATGAATTGATCTGAAATAATTTTTTTTTTTTTAATTTTTAATTTGAAAAAATAAATTTAAAAAAAAAAAAAAAAAAAAAAAATTTTTTTAAATTAATTAAAAAAAAGTAATAAATACGAGAATTTAACAAGACATCGTACGACTTCAATGGCGTAACATCATTTGGCTCGCCCTGCCAGTTTGCTGCATCAGAGTCGGAGAAAGAAAAAAAAAAATTATTTTTTTAAATAAACTAAACTACAAACAAAATATTACAAAATAAAGTGTCATTCAGTAGCATATTACTCTCAGATCAATGCTATCGTTGTATGGGTCGAGAGTAGAAGTGGGTGTGTGGGTGGTTTAAGCGAGGATGACATGTGCTGTTGTTGAAATTGCAAAAAATTGATCATGAAAGAGCGTGGGAACCTGAAATAAAAATGACTGACAATATGTGTATTTGCAAGAAAAATAACTCATGAAAAAACGTGAGAATCACTTATGAAGAGCAGAGACCCCCCATTTGCACTCCCTCAAGGGGGCTTTCCCAAAAATTAACTTATGAATTTCCTCTCAGTGTGGGAATTTCCCTCTTTTACCCCTCTCAAAATCTGCTCAGGAAAAAACGTGTCTAATATCCTTTCTCTCAAGATACCTCCAAAAAAGAGCGTGGAATTTGCATCGCAACATTTCCATCCAAAAGTGGGGTATTTTAATATTATATATATATATATATATATATATATATATATATATATATATATATATATATATATATATTATATATATATATATATATATATATATATATATATATATATATATATATATATATATATATATATATATATATATATACAGAGGTGGGCAGTAACGCGTTACATGTAACGGCGTTACGTAAAGGGCGTTACAAATGTAACGAGTAACGGTAACGCTTCAAAGGGTTTTAAAATGTAACGCTGTAACGGTAACGCTACCCCATTTTTACAAATTATAATGGTTTTTTCCGTTACTCGTTACTCGTTACATCCTACACACGAAACTCCACTGTGTTGACATTTTTGTTTATTTTTATGGAAACGAATTTTAATTTTTCAAGATTTTTTATATATATATATATATATATATATATATATATATATATATATATATATATATATATATATATATATATATATATATATATATATATATAATATATATATATATATATATATATATATATATTATATTTATTATTTTAAGTTTAGTTTTATAAATAAAATCCTTGTTTTTCTTTTTTTAATTTTATTTTGCTCAATATGGTTACTGAAAATTATTATATTTATTATTAAGTGATTAACTATGTTTAAATAGATTTTAATTATTTATTATTATTATTATTATTATTATTAATTATTATTATTATTATTATTATTATTATTATTAATTATTACTAACTTTACTATACATTATTATTGTCAATTTTTTTTATTATTACCATTATCATTATTAATATTAATAATATCTACTCTTAATACTTTGCATACCGTCCAATAAAATTAAACAATGTTGAAAGAAGATCGGCTAACTAGGGTTCAAAGTGAAGCACAATTCAGATAATCTTCTACGTCTATTAATAAATAAATTATAAAAAATTTCAAATATGGATAATATTGTATCACTAAATTCCATAAATGTATATCATTTATTGCACTAAATTTATATAATGAAACTTAAAAAATATATAACAATTTTAAAAACTATATTTATATTATTTGGTTAATGATAGTAATATAAATTGCACTTTTTGAATAAAAGTTTAAAAAACTGTTAGTTAATCCAATGATTTAATCATCAGCAGTAAATATGTATACATATGATCATGTACGAAAACTGTAAACTAATAATTAAGCCCGAAACTGACCAAAAGTAACGCGTTACATGTAACGGCGTTACGTATGTACAAATGTAACGAGTAACGGTAACGCTTCAAAGGATTTTAAAATGTAACGATGTAACGGTAACGCTAACCTTTTTTCAATGTAACGATGCCCATCTCTGTTATATATATATATATATATATATATATATATATATATATATATATATATATATATATATATATATATATATATATATATATATATATATATATATATATATATATATATATTTTCTGTTAGGGGTTACTGCCATGGCTAGGCCCCTCTTTTAGGCCTCACTTTTTAAGGGTGGAGATAAATAATAAAAATGTGGACTATTTCAAACATCTCGAAGTATTCTTACTATTCAAGTACTGAAAGTTTACATACTTTTGTATTTCCTTATATTTAGGGTTCCAATTGGAATATTATCAAGAATTATGATTTAAAAGTTTTCCAGATTATAGTCCGATAGTTTAACCAGAAAATAAGTCTCATAAACTGTTACGAAAGATCTCGCGACCAGTAGATTATTGTATAACATGTTTTTACACGTAAAAGAGTAAACATTTTTGTTGTTGTTGTTGTTGTAAAAATCACTCATTATTACCTTTGACTCCAATTTCTAACTGAGGTCGGGCTCAAATAATTCGTTTTACACATAGTATAAAGACAATGTGGTAGGAAGTACTTACACAATAAAAGGTAGAATATTCAAATCATCGTTTAGTACATTCAAACAATTTCATATTCAGGTTTCAACATTATCACTAATACTCTCAAGGTGTAAATTTTTATAATTAAAAAAAAAAATTATGACCACCTCCCGACACTCACCAGTATGAGAAGAAATAAAAACAAAACAACGGCAGACTACTGAAGAATATTGAATAGTGTTCTATTGAATCAAAGAAAAAGTACTGTTCTAGTCAATTGTCAGACAATTGAACAGGAAACGAATAGGCGCTCTTATTAAGTCGCTTTACCATTCCTCAGATACAGGTGGAGGTGTGTATGGTACATTTTCGTACGCAACGTAATCAGAGATTTCAATAGAACAGTGCATGGCAACATCGATAGTGACAGTCCTCCGAATTAAGAAAAAACCATTGCTAGTTAGTTTTCAATTAGAAACCTCTAAATTAACTGCATTATACTTCGCAGCTACATATTAGGAATAATTTGCATTTAATTAAACTAATTTCTTAGGAATGAAAGTTAATTTCAATAAAGTAAAACTGTACAATAAAAGCCAAAGCGAGAACAATACACACCAAAACTTTTCCAGAAATTTTACATAAGCACTTTTAGTTTTAGAAGTAAGACACTGGTCCTCGCTAGCAAAACCATCAAGGAAACAATAATTCCTATATGAAGTCAGTCGACACTTGACTTATTACGAAAATAATCACTCTGATTCAAAGAAATATAGAAGAAAAAATAGAAGTTCTCCACGATCATTAAAAAGAGAGTAATTCAAAACAATTTTAAAAACATCAAAAAACCTACAAAATTTCAGAAACTAAAAAAAGGACCAACCTTTTTCAATTTTTGGGGGGGTGGGGTGGGGGCTTTGAGCACCAAAATCAAGGAATAAGGTTGTAATTAATGTCTAATACTTAATATACTAATAAAAAAAAAAAAAAATAATAATAATAGGTATAATAAAACAGCAAAGTAAGGGTACTTTAAATATATTTCAACACATTCACACATCAATTCTATTTCTAAATATATATTATATATATATATATATATATATATATATATATATATATATATATATATATATATATATATATATATATATATATATATATATATATATATATATATATATATATATATATATATATATATATATATATTATATAAACTAGGCAAGTTGAAGGGCCAAGTAATTAATGACAATAATAATAATATTTCATTTAATAGTGAAACAATAATAATAATAATAATAATTCCAAATCCAAGATTTTTTCCTAATATTAAATTACATAAAATATTAAGGTAACTATTCATCAATTGAATTAATAATAATAATAATAACTAATAATAATAATGATAATAATAATGATGATCTTAATTTTAAATTTCACAACCATTTCTAATGAAAAGGTACATTTAATATGACAGCACATTATTATTTATTATTATTATTATTATTATTATTATTATTTATATTATTATTATTATATTATTATTATTATTATTTATTAAAAGGACCTTGAATAGTAATGTTTTACAGTTCTTATTTATTTACAAAAGCAAATAATAGTAATAATAATAATAATAATAATAATAATAATAATAATAATAATAATAATAATAATAATAATAATAAGAGGATTGAACGAAGTTTAAAAGCAAGCGCACAATCGTATAATACTATTTCATAAGGAATGTAAAACTCGTTGAAAATAATAATAATAATAATAATTATATTAATAATAATTAATAATAATAATAATAATAATAATAATAATTAAAAGAGCAAACAGAAAAATATTAAACTATAAAAACAGTAGAAATATCAAACGCTGATTAATACTAATAAATAATAATAGTAATAAATAATTTTTTTAAAAAACTCTTAATATTAGTGTATATAAAATAAATTATATATATATAATATATATATATATATATATATATATATATATATATATATATATATATATATATATATATATATATATATATATATATATATATATATATATATATATATATATATATAAACTTAGGAATTTATCACATATCGTACGATAGTATCAAAATCATTTTCCTATAAAACTTATCTGCAGTAAAGATCATTATCATTATACAGATTCATTCACAAATAGAAATAGTGTATGTGTGTATGTGTATATGTGTGTGTGTGTGTGTTTGTAATGTCGAGTGGTCGTATGGAGGCATAACATTACGGGTGGAGGTTTAAAGAACGCTTACGAAGATGGGGTGGAGGTTTAAAGAACGCTTACGAAGATGGAGGTGGAGGTTAAGACCGGTGATACTCGTGATATTTTCACAGGTTAAGAAAATTTTGATTTATATCAAAATAAATATATATATATATATATATATATATATATATATTATATATATATATATATATATATATATATATATATATATATATATATATATATATATATATATATATATATATATAGATATATATATATATATATATTATATATATTATATATATATATATATATATATATATATATATATATATATATATATATATATATATATATATATATATATATATATATATATATATATATATATATATATTATATATACTATATATATATATATATATATATATACATACAAAGGTGTTAAATTAATCTATACAAAATTCCTGTTTAATATGAGCTATAGTTAAAATTAGGGTTATACTCACATATTAAAAAAAAAAAATATATATATATATATCGCAAAAAATATACTCTAGAATTCGCTAAATAAACGTTAACATTAAGTTAAATTATCAAAATTATATATAGGTATCTGTTTTCTTAACCTCGCTAAATTCTAATCTAAAAAATACGGAAATATATATATACATGTTTTACATGAATTAAAAAAAAGAAAGAAAGAAAATTATTTATAAGAGAAAGTAATATTTACTATGACGAAAAAGAAAAAAATGAACTCACAACGAAAATACAAAAAAAGACTTCTTTCTCATCTTGATAAAAATTCCTACAAATAATTGATTGTTTACTTCCTTTTTTTTAATAACAAAAAACTTTCAATAAGTACTTTAGTGTACGTTAATTAATAAAAAGGACTTCAGAAATACTGCAGCATACAAACGGAGTACAGTAGTAGTAGTAATAGTACTGGGATATAGTACCAAAAAATTCCAATATTTAAAAAAAAAAAAAAAAAAAAAAAAAAAAAAAAAACGTGCGAGCTCCTCCACCAATCAAACTGGTCTTTTTTGTAGGGTTTTGTCTTTAGATGCAAAAATAAAAACCTTTAGCAACAACCACCTGCTTGTCCTCCAGTAGCTCCTGAATTTCCTGTTAAAGCTGATCCACTAGGAGAATGTTGAGGACCGATTTTAATACCATTAGCCTGCAACAAAGATTCATCAATTTTAAATTTAAAAAAAAAAAAAAAAAAAAAATGTACGCAATTGAGCAACCTCATTTTTGTATAGTTGTTGTTAATTATTAAAAAATAATACCAACACTCACAACTCAATTAAAAACTAATTCCAATACTCATAATTTCCTTCAAAATGCATTCTTTTTAATATTAATTATGATTTGAAACCTGATTCAGTGTTTTTTCATATTTATTTTTATGTACTTAAATAAAATTTGTTCACAGAGGTTATTGTAGCTCCTCACTCACCCACACACTCCATCAAAAACAAATAATAATAATAATAATAATAATAATAATAATAATAATAATAAACCTTTAAAGAGTTTTTATTACAAATTAGGGTGCACCCAAAATGTACTTTTTTTCTCTTGATAAATTCCTATAAAAGATCATCTGAAAATCCGACGGAGCTTTATTAATTTCACTAATTTTTAAAATTATAAAAACGTTTATCAAAGATGGAATATATTTTTCTATTTTTATCCGGAGAACTTTAAGTATGTTAATATTAGTTCACAGCTTCTGCTGCAATTCATTCACTGGATGATTAATCCCCATTTTGTTTATATTTTAATCTAAATTTATAAAGAAAAAGGAAAAAAGAAAGTTATTTAGCTATCCATAATCTACGGTGTGATTCATTATATTTCAATACAATGACTACACAACACTAACTTATTATTCC
>SEYY01012265.1:32500-58964 GCA_009176605.1 Armadillidium nasatum | reverse complement strand
GCACCTGTCATGACGATCTTGAAAGTTTAGGTATTAATCATTTTACTTTTATTTCTTACATAATTAGTTATAAAAATGAAGTTAAGAAAAGAATATTACCAAAACTTTAAAACTAGAAAAAGAATTTATCCCATTCAGTGGTCGAGTGGAAAGGTAAGTTTTTGGGGATTTACTCATAAGATAATACCCTGAAGACTAAAAAACTAACAGTTACTGTGTCTGTTACTCCAAATAAAAAGTAAATAAACCAAACTTAGGTAATATATTAGCCTAAAAAAGGTTTTTTAAACAAAATCAATAAAAATCAATAGGGGTTACTCACCAGAAAATAAAAGCTTTAAAAGCAAAACTTAATATCGTTGTTCCTTGATTTCCAAAACTTAAAAATTTTGGAGGACTGCCTTTTAAAGGTTAAAGGCTATTTTTAAGTTAATGGGTAAATTCAAAGACAAATGGTCCTTTTAATTAAATAGGTCTTTCCATTCAAATTTCCATGGGCATGAAAACTCAACTTCCTTAATTAAGCCACAAATTAGAACCGTTTAAGCTAGTCAATATATGTAATAGTCAAATATTAAACTCAATAGAATTCCTAACATGTCTACTTTATATCAAATAATCAAATATTAAGCTAAGAAAATTTATCATAAGGCAGACTGTCTAAAATCAAGACAGTCAAATTCTAAATTTAGTTTCAGAGTCTAATATCAATTCCAAACATTTAAATTAGAAAATCAAACATCAAATATTAATTGGCCTTATATTGTAAATACATTACGTGACAAAAGTTCTGGAAGATAATTTCATCAATCATGAAGGGATATTAGTGGGTATTTCTTCTACTCACACTTTACGTTTTTAATTTGGTCTTTAAGCATGAAAAAAAACAAGTCTTAATACCTGTTAAAACATAGTCAACAATCAAATCTAAGTTTAGGGTGTATTTTAGATATTATGAAAACCATAGATAGTTTTTTCTATTAAGAAGCAAAATATAAAGATTTTCTAATAAAGTACTAGCAAATTAATAGCTCTCAATTTTTATTTAAAAATTTAATAATTGATCATTTTCATTGAGGTAGCTCTAAATAGTGTAAAATTTAATACAACTTAAATTTAAAAAATATTTATCTATTGCTTTATTAAATTGTTAGAATTTGGAATCCAAATATTATTTTTCATTATGTCAAAAGTAAAAAAAGCTATAATAAAGTAGACCAATTATAAAAATGATCAGCTCTTTATTATTATTATTATTATTATTATTAAACTTTGCCAAAAAAGAATGTTTTAAGTTATTTTAAAAATTTTTCAAACACTTGAAAATTTGAAACAATCTAAATCTAGTCTTTATATTTTATATGTTTATGCTGGCAGCTCATATTTGTGATGGCATTACCTCTTACATTTCTATCATTAATTACCTATTTCTTTCAATGGCAAGTTTCCATGATATAATCAACACTCTTGTGACTCAGAAGGATCTCATACTTGACTAATTCTTGCTTCAAAACTTGTTCCAGAAGTCTAAGTACCTATATTTTCAGAAGGATATAAGATTTCTAACTGTTATCATTCTTCATTTGCTTTCTTTTAGTTTTGAAGAAAGTCATATTAACATAATTAAAGAAAGTCATATTAACAAACTGAATATCCCTAACTAAAAACATCTTTAAAATCCTTCTATATGCTAAAACATCTTTACAGTGATTTTTTTAAGTTTGAAGCTTTATAAAATAACTTTAAGTAATACTTTTACATTTGCATGGAAGAATAATCAGAGTCAGGCGTCATAATTATTATTATTATTATTATTATTATTATTATTATTATTATTGTCTTTAATAAGGTTCAGTATACTTGTGTAACCATATAATTTTTCAAGTTATATTTTTCATTTAAAAATTTAGGGTGAAAAAATAATGAGCTATGCAACTAGTCATCAGTATGGAGAAATTAATATTATATCTGGAAAGTTAACAAAGGATTCCTATCCCTCTGATATAACAAACAAAATATCAGCTTTGAATTTTATTTCATCAGGTATCATAAAATTATTTTTAATTAAAATAGTTTTAATTTTGATATGAATTATGTTGATTTAAGCTACATTAAAGTATGATATTTATTTTAGTATATTTTATTTTTTAAAGGAAACAATGTTTACTTGAAATATTCTTGTTTTGAGAATATTTTGCTTTGATTTTTGTTGTATTAAATTTATTGAAATATTTATTTTCTTTTCTTTTAGAGAGTGGAGATGTCATTGTTTGTTTTCTCATTTCCTGTGAAATTGTTCTTTATAATAAAACTCATGACAAATGTTTTATAATTAAAGGACCACCTGATCTAAAAAATTGCAAATTCTATGTTTCTACCAAAAAATGTAAGTACAATGATATATTTTCACAATCGAAATTTTTGTTACAGTTTGACAAAAGGTAAAACTTATCAATTTGAAATTGCAGCCTTTAATCCTATTCAAAAGTTTAACACCTTCATAAAAAAATACAATAATAGGGAAGGCAGTGAACCAGGCAAAGTGGCCAGTAGTGAAAGCCCTGAAGAGACTGTGCGTGTTGCAGAAGAAACATGCTACAAACCCAAAATTTTTGCATCAAGTAACCTTTCCAAAATTTTTCTTATTTTTAACAATAAAAAGGTAAACAGTTTAAACTTGTTGCTTATTAATTTTCATTAGTAATATGTTACTGTTAAATATTAAACAGTAAAGTTTTACACTATTGATATTTTGACACCTAATTATATTTAAGCAGTAATATTTTGACTAATCAATGACTACACGATAGGTATTTTTTTATTCTGAGCAACAAAATGCTTTTAAAACTTCTGATGATCCTTGGGAGCTTTTTGAGATGCCACAAGAAGCTGCTCCATCCCAAAAAGACAGAGAAATTAGTATAGATGTATCTTTTATTAATACTGTAAGTTATATATATATATATATATATATATATATATATATAATATATATATAATATATATATATATATATATATATATATATATATATAATATATATATATATATATATATATATATATATATATATATATATATATATATATATATATATTTTTTTTGACAATGATGACAAAATTGAAAAAATATATCTTAAAAATTTCCAATGTTTTAATAAATTTAACGATTTTATAATAAGGAAGAATTAAATTCTTTTCTTTACTCTTTATTCAAATATTGATATTATATCAATATTTATATACAATACGAGTACATGTAATTTTAATATGAAGTTTAATATAAGGTGTCCCACTCTCTCTCGGCCCCATATATGCTCTTTTCGATATCAAAAGTAATGGTCATAAGTTAAAAAATTTGCTGAAACGAACAAAATCTTTGGTGTGTGAGAAAGCGAGGTAGAATCATGAGAGGTCAAGTAACTCGCCACACTTCCAATTTCAGCTTGTACGAAAGTGAGTTCTTTGAAGATCGGTTCTTTTCCAAGGAACTTTGGCGACAACCTTCCTTAACATGGAAGAGGAGTGTGTAGACATGCCTTAATGCTAATAGATTTGTTGCAATCACTTCGGAATGATTTGTCTTTCATGCCAGCAATGTTTGTTCATAGCACCAAATTTTATTAACTTATGACTAGTACTTTGATATCTATAAGCGCATATCTGGGGCCTGGAGCAAGTGGGACACTCTGTGCTTTCTTCAAAACATTCATTTTCAAAAATTTTAATATGAGAAAACATGGACAGACATGCAAAATTCAAGTACTTTAAATTTAGAGCTCGTAAATTATGATGCAGAAGCAATCTTTTCTCCAATTTCTGGGATAATTTGATTTCGTCTTGGAGAGTATATTTGGCCCCAACTACTCAATAGCTTTTTACTCTCAATATAAGAGGTGGAGTAGAGATATAAGCCAGTATATATAAATTATCGGCAGAAAATTTACGATGATGATTGAGAAAAAAATATGCCGACTGCTGATGACGATTAATAGTTTCATCACCAAATATATTATATATATATATATAATATATATATATATATATATAATATATATATATATATATATATATATATATATATATATATATATATATATATATATATATATATATATATATATATATATGACTGTAGAATTTTTTATCTTATTAAATTATTTACTGTTTGCTCAGTTAATATGTTAAGGAAATTTTAGAAATCTTTTTTGCAAAATGTAAGAATTATTAATTTTCAGTTCATTGTCACTACGACAATTAAATATGAAATATCTAATTATTTATATTAAAATTGTTACTTTTTCTATTCTTTTAGATCATATTTCTATTTATTATGAGCTAAGTCTAAAATTTGAAATTTTAATTTTAATATTCTTTAAATGTGCAACAAAGTTATGATGATTCGTTCTTTTTTTTCAAGTTAGGTGGTTCCTTTTCTTGCATAAGTTTTTGTTTCTTCCGCGATGAACAACTGAATATAGCATCTTTACTTCTCCAAGAGAATTGTAATAAATATGGAACAAAAACAAATTATGAATGGATGAGAAAGATTGTCAATTTAGGCTATAATATTAAAAGAAAGAATTCTCTACTACTTAAGTTAGTTTTAAATCTTTTAATTTGGTTTTATTGTGTATCTTTTTCATCGGTGTTAATTTTTTAGAATTTTAATTTCTGATAATTCTATTTTCAATTAATTCATCCTATTTTAATAAAAAAAATTAACGTTTTATTTCTCCAAATAGAATCTCGCCCAATGATTTAACCTTCTGTGTCGTTATTAACACATATGAGAACAGTTTTCAATTATTATATGGTCACATTAATCGTGAGTCAGTTGCTGTTGTTGATTGTCCATATCCTGTAAAA
This sequence comes from Armadillidium nasatum, assembly GCA_009176605.1. Classification (NCBI taxonomy): domain Eukaryota; kingdom Metazoa; phylum Arthropoda; class Malacostraca; order Isopoda; family Armadillidiidae; genus Armadillidium; species Armadillidium nasatum. The sequence continues at coordinate 54,096 of SEYY01012265.1, read as the reverse complement.
GATCTGGAAATGAATAACAGGTATGTATATTTCATTATCTTTGTTGAAAATCCGTTGTTGGGAAAATAATTTAAAGGTTATATAAATAAGTTTTACAATTTAAAATAAAATACCTTAATTTTGAAGGACTATCAATTGTTTTCGACTTGCTTTCCATTTCAAAATCATTTATGTAGGTGTATTATTGTGAGGATTGTCTTTTATTGAGATTTAGGCTGTGAAGTCTACAAGCAGTTTTATGTTTTATATAGAAATATGTGCACAAAAGTTATGATAATTAAATATCAAAAATTCAAATTAAAAATACTTTTTCCTGAGATTTTAATTGCTTCTGTTTAATAATAATAATAATAGTTTTTAAAATTTTTATAACCATGTGCTTTATTGACAGGTTTCAGTGGGTTAATTGCATAGATTGGATTGCAAAGAGTAATTTCATTATCGGTTGTTTGCGATCTGGATATATTTTTATATCTTCACGTTTTGGAAGGTTATTGAAAATAGAATGGAGTTGCTCGTCCCCTGTCTGATAGTATAGCTGGATATTTTATCAATATTTTTCCAGAATTCAACATTTCCAAAAGGTAATCGAAGAAAATTTGTACAAATAATTTTTTGTTTTGTTTTAGACTGTGAATATTTTAAATATGGTAATTAAAATCAATATCTGATCGAAATTATTATTAAGCACCTATTTTGAACCGCATACATAGTTGTTTTGCAATTTAAATAAAGAGATTAAATTTTCCGTAAAGGTGTAAAATAGTTTGGTTCTTAATGTATGGAAAAATAACGTATAGAAATTTAAAGAATAGCATAAATACAAAGGCAAAAAAAGTTAAGAAGTCGTGTTTTTCATATTTGCAGAAATATTACCAAGGAAAATGATGAAAGCGAAAGTGATGCAACAACAAAAACCAGTTCTAGTGCAAAACCAAAGTTTTCTTTCCTGGCCACTCCGTCTAGTACCAGGATTGCAATTTGTTCTGGTTTTGGAATTTGTTTATTCACTCTTCCAGAAAACATTTTAAGGCAAGTTACATGTATTTGTTTGGTTATTCATAATAAAAATGAAATGATTTCTCTTTATAATATTTCATTTTTAAAACTATAGTTAAATAGAGAAGATCTACATCTTTAAATAACAAAACAAAAGTCAAATAATCGAACAAATTTATGAACGTTGAGAATCATCACCTAATCATTATCAAACTGAAAATTATAACCGATTAATCAAGTTATCAAGACGAACGAGTTTTTTAAGAAAGTAAATTATTTACATTTATTTTCTTTTCATTTTCCAATGCAATTTTAATGTTTTAAAATATTAATTAACTCTTCTTGTATACTGATTGCACGGAAAAGGTCATAATTTAAATAATTACATGATCAGGGCTCTGCTAAGTGAGTTTTTACATCAGCAAAAGAGATTTTAAAAAATCAAGACTGTAAACATTTAGTTGACGCAAAGCAAGCTTTATATTTCTATTTGTACAATTGCGCCACCGCTGACGGGCAGGACCCCATTCAAGGAGTTATTATTATTATTATTATTATTATTATTATTATTATTGGTATTTCAATGTTATTATTGTTAGTCATTACTTTTATTGTTATTTTCATTATCTTTAAAGAGGTAGTTTATGTTAAGATTATGACTTTAAAAAAAAAAAAATTTAAGTATCCAATGTTTGTTTTTTAGTTATAAACTTCATTTTAATAATGATTGATATTAATTTTGTATCAATTTATTGGGCTCAAAGGACGAATTCGTCCCCCGAGAAGCTCATTTCAGTAATGTATTATTAATACATATAAAGTATACGATTTTTGTATGTACAACTTTGTAACTGGAAAAATGAATAAATGATTACAGATTATTATTATTATTATTATTATTATTATTATTATTATTATTATCTGTATTTGTTTATGTACTACAGTTAATAATTGATCATGAGTGAATTATACATACTTTAGGTTCTTTGTTTTTTATTGTAACTTATTACAGTAATGAAGGAGCACTGTCAGTTCTTCTTGAAAATACACATCGATCTAACCATTCTTTGGAGAACTCATTAAAGAACCATGAATACGATTTTATTCACTTCAGTAATTGGCGTCTTGCTACATCAGAACATCACAATCAAATTCTTGAAGACCAGGATCAAAATTTAACAGTGAGATTTATATATATATATATATATATATATATATATATATATATATATATATATATATATATATATATATATATATATATATATATATATATATATATATATATATATATATATATATATATATATATATATATATATATATATATATATATATATAATGTTTTTCGGAAGGTTAAAGTATAGCATACATTATATTACAAAGTTTAACTGCTTAAAGTTCGTAGGATTCTCTTTTAATATTGTTAAAATTATTTGAGAAAGTAAATGTCTTTTATGAACTTTTAATTCGTTAATTTTTTTTACTTGTGGTTTTGAAGTTTTAATATATATTTCGTTTATATTTTTACCATTTTTATGAAAACGCTGATGGAAAATAGTCATGGGATTCGCTCAAAATTGCAAAAGAAAGGAAAACACAATAACTCTAAGGCCGATATGCTTGATACTCAACGTTTAAAATTATGTAATTCAGAAGGAGTAAAGCAAAATGGTGGAACAATTGTGTTCTGAAATTTACGGACGTAATGCATCAAAGTATTATGATTGCGGTCTTTCTAGTGACAGAGAAATAAAAGAGTGTGGAGCAAGCAATATTTGTCACTTGATTTTTCTTAAAGCAGAAGTCGTGCTGCTGAAGAGTTATTGTAATTAATAAAAAATAAGGAGAACAATTAGACAACCGGAAGAAAGAGACTAGAGAGAGTCAGTAAAAGTGAGTTAGTTGAAATGAAGCCTTAAACTACAACCATTCATTTATAGGAATTTTAAATTATGAAGTGTATATCATTTCTTAATTTTAAGTATCATTTGACATTTCACTACGATATTTCTTTACAGTGTGGTATTGGAAAAACTGATTCACACAATTACCACAAAAATGATTTGTAATAAATTAATTTTTTTCCCTTTCTGTTCAGAAGACAGCGTACAAAAAAAAAAAAATTTATTTATTTATTATTATTTATTTTATTTATTTTATTTATTTATTTATTTTTTAATTTTCAGGTTTATATATATTTATATATTTTTTTATTTTAATAAAACTCAAGCTTATTTTAAATGAACCTTAAATTCCAATATGCAAGTACTGATAAAAAAAAAAATTGTGGTGGTAATAAGAACTACTTTTATATATTTTTCTTGTCTTATCTTTAATAACATTCATTATTTTTGTGAATATTTTCTAACTTCATGAATGAGCTGACATATAGTTACATGGAACTTATACTACTTAAATAATTTTAGTTCCAAGTTTGTTTCGTAACCTGAATGATGTCACAAAAATTATTTTTTCACTATTATTAGGTTTGCTCGCTTTGGTATCCCAGAAACATTATATATGAAAAATGCAAAATAACCCCTGCGCAAACCGAATTGGAATCTCAGGTTTGATTAACTCTGATATTTGTATTAAAAATAATTTTCTTTAGCACTTATATATATATATATATATATATATATATATATATATATATATATATATATATATATATATATATATATATATATATATATATATATATATATATATATATATATATATATATATATATATATATATATAGAAAGAAGATGTTTGCTTATGGTTAAAGGGAGCTTGGAGTTTCTTAGTATCCAAAAACTTCACAAAAAGTAAGAGAAAATTTCTCATTGAAGCAACAATATCAGAAACTATTAAACTATTTCAGTCGTTGTTAATGACATCTTCAAATGATGGCGAAGAACATCAAGCAAGTCTTTTGCAGTGCTTGAGGATTTTTCATCAAATATTACAGGTTTTTCACATCAAAATTTGTTATATTTTGCAACATTGTCACTTGCATTGGGTATTGTTTGTATGTTTTTTTATCAATTTTTGAACTGTGATGCATTCATTTCATCAAAGCTATAAACCTGGTTTCATTTGTTGCACTCATTATTTTTTTTAACAGTTGTGATTCATATGGAGATAAAAGATAAAAGAGAAAACGTTTGCAGGTGTATTTTAAAATTTGTTAACTGTTGCACTTACCTAATCAAATATTATCAATAGATAGCAGCAATTTAATGTTATTTATCTTCCTTTGATGCATGCTCGTCCTTTCTTACTGTTTATTAATAATAATAATAATAATAATTCATTCATTCAATTCATAAAGCTTTTATTCAAATGGTACATTTACAGGTTGAAAGTTTAAAGTAGTCCTATTCTACTAAATTCAAGATAATCTTAATAATAATATCGTGACTGTCCACTTCATGAAAAGGGGCTGCTGGGGAAAACACTGCGGTTTTCATTGAGCCCCAAAGTTTAATACATTATATATATATATAATTATACTTTTAATATTACAGGTTATGATAGGTTACTTCTAGAGTAACAAAATAAATGTTAATCATCAAGTAACAGTAACAAAGAACGTTACTTATGATGTTTACATTGAGAATCTAGTAATAATAATAGCAATGATGATATACTTTAAAGATAATAATAGTAATAAAAATAATAGTATCGATAAGAATAATATACTAACGGGGTGATATTAATAAATAATAATTAATACTATTGAAGGTAATAATCCAACTAATAAAAATACTATTGATAACTATAAAAACAAAAGTATAATAATAATAATAATAAATTTCTGTTTACTCCACAACTGTACTACTATTGACAGCTACTTCAATTACTATTACTACTTTTGTCATTAGTAATCATAAGTTAAATATTATTATTATTATTATTATTATTATTATTATTATTATTATTGTAAATATCAGTAATCTCAGTGATGTGATGTAGTAGTAATTTACTATTACTGCAATTCGTATTTTAGTATTTTCATTTCATATATAATTATTATTATCAAATCTATAAATATGCATAATCAGAATAATAATGTTGGTAATAATTATTTTTATTACAATTATTATTATCATTATCATATTATTATCATTATTAATTATTATTAAATATTATTATTATTATTATTATCACTATTATTTATTAGTGTTATAGTTATTAGAATTAATAGTATTATTGTAGTAAATGATATAATTAAAGTTTGTGTTTTACTACTATCATTAAAAACACTAGAGTTTTGTTACTTTAGTACTAACTTATTATAACTTATTGTATTTTATAAATGAAGTAAAATATTATATATGTATTAAACATTGGGGCTCAAAGGAAACCACAGCCTCTTTTCATAAAACTGGTCTGTCACAATATTATTATTACTATTTAATTTAGTAGTATAGGACCTACTGTAAAATTGAAAACCTGTAAATGTACAATCTCTGAATAAAGTTTGAGAATTGAATTGAATTGATAATCTATTATTATCATCATCATTATCTTTATCATTATTGTTGTTATTTTTATTACTATTATTATTTTCAGTATTGTTTGTCAGTAAGTCCTTGTGCATATAAAGCAGTAAATGCATTCCTTCAATTGTTATATCGTCTTCTAAACCTAGTAATGAAATCTACGAAATCCGTGTCCATGGAAAGAAAACTGATATGCATCTTGATCTTAACTCAGACTCTAAAAACTGTGAAGTCTTCCTTTATATCAACAGATGTGATACCACATTCTCATTACCATGATTTGAAATTTGAAAATATTTTAAACATTTTAATGATAAAGCATTGGATGTATTTATATAAAAGCTTTTTACATGTGTGGAAAGAAAATAAAGTTCAGAATTCTCAAAAAATGAAAGCCACACAAACTATGATCCTAAACATCATACAAGATTCAGTGTGGGATTCTATTTTATTATTTAGTAATGTGAAATTATATAAAGAATATCGAATTTTCTTTTCTGGCAAGTCTTTACTGGTAGTAAGAGATTTAAAGAAGAAGGTTGATGATCTTTTTGAAGGTTTTTCTTGTCACCGAAAGATCAGGAGATTGATATTTTTCTCTTTCCATATTATTATTCTTGAAGAAGAATGGGACGAAATGACTTGCTTCCTTTCATGGTTTGTTTCTAAGCTTCTAACAATTTCAACTTCAAAAGAAGAAAAAAATTGCACAAATAACTTTATAAAATCCTTGAAGAAAATCTTTATTAATTTGCTTGGTTTTTTGGGAATTATAATGGCTAAATTTATTTTAAATGTTCCCATATCTATTCAGAATTCTTTTAAATATTATGATTACTCCTCAATTTTTGATAATCCACAAGAAAGTAAGTTTGATTTCAGAAACATTTTCTCTATATTTAACACATGTTAAATATTCAATATTATGTTACGAATTTTTCATTTTATTGTTTCAGAGAGTAGAAAATTAAAATTCAGAAAGGATTGCACAAATAGTTATTTCACAGTTGCAAATGCAGTTCGATGTTTGATTATTGGAAAGAAATATGAAGGTGTATTTCATTTGGCTTTTCAACATAAAGATATAAATTTGTGTCTATTTACATTGTCCCTTGGGATAGAAAATCATATTAATGGGTAAGCTTCCATATATTGTATATAATTTTCTTTTAAAATTTGAATATTTAATAAAATGTAACTTTGATATTGGAGTAAAAAATTTAATTAATTTCAGAAAAGAAATTCCATCAATGACGAATTACTTGTTGAGAGTACTCATTCAATTGCTTCCTCCTAATTCTGACAAGTTACCCTTTACCGATTCCCTCTTCCTTATTGAACAACTTCTTTATCTTGGCATTTTGGAAGGACTACAAGATTTACTTATCCTTTCTTTAAGAAAATGCTTATCTGAAATAGAATCTCTTATGGAAGCCCTTCCTTTAATAGTGCCATTTGACTTTTCTCTTCCATCACCTCCACTATTTTGCCCACAAATAGATACGACATATCCTGTTAGTTATGACGAAGAGAGTAAAAGGTAGATTTCATGTTTAAAAATGGTAACCATGCATTTCTTCCCTCTAACTAAGAAGTGATACAATTTTAGTAGTTTGATGTTTTATACGATTTTAGAAACTAAGTATTTGTTTTCATAGAGATCTTATTTTAAGACTGAATTTGGCATATAAAATAAATTTTAATTTACTTTAAAATTGTATCACTTCTTAGTTAGAGGGAAGAAATGCATGGTTACCATTTTTAAACATGAAATCTACCTTTTACTCTCTTCATCATAACTAACAGGATATGTCGTATCTATTTGTGGGCAAAATAGTGGAGGTGATGGAAGAGAAAAGTCAAATGGCACTATTAAAGGAAGGGCTTCCATAAGAGATTCTACTTCAGATAAGCATTTTCTTAAAGAAAGGATAAGTAAATCTTCTAGTCCTTCCAAAACGCCAAGATAAAGAAGTTGTTCAATAAGGAAGAGGGAATCGGTAAAGGGTAACTTGTCAGAATTAGGAGGAAGCAATTGAATGAGTACTCTCAACAAGTAATTCGTCATTGATGGAATTTCTTTTCTGAAATTAATTAAATTTTTTACTCCAATATCAAAGTTACATTTTATTAAATATTCAAATTTTAAAAGAAAATTACTATACAAAAAAATGGAAGCTTACCCATTAATATGATTTTCTATCCCAAGGGACAATGTAAATAGACACAAATTTATATCTTTATGTTGAAAAGCCAAATGAAATACACCTTCATATTTCTTTCCAATAATCAAACATCGAACTGCATTTGCAACTGTGAAATAACTATTTGTGCAATCCTTTCTGAATTTTAATTTTCTACTCTCTGAAACAATAAAATGAAAAATTCGTAACATAATATTGAATATTTAACATGTGTTAAATATAGAGAAAATGTTTCTGAAATCAAACTTACTTTCTTGTGGATTATCAAAAATTGAGGAGTAATCATAATATTTAAAAGAATTCTGAATAGATATGGGAACATTTAAAATAAATTTAGCCATTATAATTCCCAAAAAACCAAGCAAATTAATAAAGATTTTCTTCAAGGATTTTATAAAGTTATTTGTGCAATTTTTTTCTTCTTTTGAAGTTGAAATTGTTAGAAGCTTAGAAACAAACCATGAAAGGAAGCAAGTCATTTCGTCCCATTCTTCTTCAAGAATAATAATATGGAAAGAGAAAAATATCAATCTCCTGATCTTTCGGTGACAAGAAAAACCTTCAAAAAGATCATCAACCTTCTTCTTTAAATCTCTTACTACCAGTAAAGACTTGCCAGAAAAGAAAATTCGATATTCTTTATATAATTTCACATTACTAAATAATAAAATAGAATCCCACACTGAATCTTGTATGATGTTTAGGATCATAGTTTGTGTGGCTTTCATTTTTTGAGAATTCTGAACTTTATTTTCTTTCCACACATGTAAAAAGCTTTTATATAAATACATCCAATGCTTTATCATTAAAATGTTTAAAATATTTTCAAATTTCAAATCATGGTAATGAGAATGTGGTATCACATCTGTTGATATAAAGGAAGACTTCACAGTTTTTAGAGTCTGAGTTAAGATCAAGATGCATATCAGTTTTCTTTCCATGGACACGGATTTCGTAGATTTCATTACTAGGTTTAGAAGACGATATAACAATTGAAGGAATGCATTTACTGCTTTATATGCACAAGGACTTACTGACAAACAATACTGAAAATAATAATAGTAATAAAAAAATAACAACAATAATTAATAATAAAGATAATGATGATGATAATAATAGATTAATTATCAATTCAATTCAATTCTCAAACTTTATTCAGAGATTGTACATTTACAGGTTTTCAATTTTACAGTAGGTCCTATACTACTAAATTAAATTAGTAATAATAATATTGTGACAGACCAGTTTTATGAAAAGAGGCTGTGGTTTCCTTAGAGCCCCAATGTTTAATACATATATAATATTTTACTTCATTTATAAAATACAATAAGTTATAATAAGTTAGTACTAAAGTAACAAAACTCTAGTGTTTTTAATGATAGTAGTAAAACACAAACTTTAATTATATATTTACTACAATAATACTATTAATTCTAATAACTATAACACTAATAAAATAATAGTGATAATAATAATAATAATAATAATTTTAATAATGATAACTGATAATACCGATGATATGATAATAATAATAATAGTAATAAAAATAATTATTACCAACATTATTATTCTGATTATGCATATTTATAGATTTGATAATAATAATTTATATATGAAATGAAAATACTAAAATACGAATTGCAGTAATAGTAAATTACTACTACATCACATCACTGAGATTACTGATATTTACAATAATAATAATAATATAATAATAATAATAATAATAATAATATTAATTACTAATAATTACAAGTAATTAATAGTAATAGTATAATTAAACATAATTAATTAATTAATTTTTATTAATTAATATTATAATAGCTATTATTACTATATTATACAAAAGTAGTAAACATCATAGTAATACTGACTTAGATTAACATTTATTTTTGTTACTCTAGAAGTAACAAATAAAGTATATTATATATATAATATGTATTAGTAGTTTTCCCCCAGCAGCCCCTTTCAGTGAAGTAGTCAGATATTATTATTATTATCATATTTATTACCTACTATTCAATTATTATTTTCTGAAAGTATGAATATGAATATTATTATTTTATTATTATTAATAAACAGTAAGAAAGGACGAGCATGCATCAAAGGAAGATAAATAACATTAAATTGCTGCTATCTATTGATAATATTTGATTAGGCAAGTGCAACAGTTAACAAATTTTAAAATACACCTGCAAACGTTTTCTCTTTTATCTTTTATCCCATATGAATCAAACTGTTAAAAAAAATAATGAGTGCAACAAATGAAACCAGGTTTATAGCTTTGATGAAATGAATGCATCACAGTTCAAAAATTGATAAAAAAAACATACAAACAATACCCAATGCAAGTGACAATGTTGCAAAATATAACAAATTTTGATGTGAAAAACCTGTAATATTTTATGAAAAATCCTCAAGCACTGCAAAAGACTTGCTTGATGTTCTTCGCCATCATTTGAAGATGTCATTAACAACGACTGAAATAGTTTAATAGTTTCTGATATTGTTGCTTCAATGAGAAATTTTCTCTTACTTTTTGTGAAATTTTTGGATACTAAGAAACTCCAAGCTCCCTTTAACCATAAGCAAAACATCTTCTTATATATATATATATATATATATATATATATATATATATATATATATATATATATATATATATATACTATATATATATATATATATATATATATATATATATATATATATATATATATATATATATATATATATATATATATATATATATATATATATATATATATATATATATATATATATATATATATAAGAAGTGCTAAAGAAAATTATTTTTAATACAAATATCAGAGTTAATCAAACCTGAGATTCCAATTCGGTTTGCGCAGGGGTTATTTTGCATTTTTCATATATAATGTTTCTGGGATACCAAAGCGAGCAAACCTAATAATAGTGAAAAAATAATTTTTGTGACATCATTCAGGTTACGAAACAAACTTGGAACTAAAATTATTTAAGTAGTATAAGTTCCATGTAACTATATGTCAGCTCATTCATGAAGTTAGAAAATATTCACAAAAATAATGAATGTTATTAAAGATAAGACAAGAAAAATATATAAAATTAGTTCTTATTACCACCACATTTTTTTTTTTTTATCAGTACTTGTATATTGGAATTTAAGGTTCATTTAAAACAAGCTTGAGTTTTATTAAAATAAAAAAATATATAAATATATATAAACCTGAAAATTAAAAAATAAATAAATAAAATAAATAAAATAAATAAAATAAATAAAATATATAAATAAATAAATAAATAAATAAATAAATAAAGCTTGCATGTACGCTGTCTTCTGAACAGGAAGGGAAAAAAATTACTTTATTACAAATCATTTTTGTGGTAATTGTGTGAATCAGTTTTTCCAATACCACACTGTAAAGAAATATCGTAGTGAAATGTCAAATGATACTTAAAATTAAGAAATGATATACACTTCCTAACTTAAAATTCTATAAATGAATGGTTGTAGTTTAAGGCTTCATTTCAACTAACTCACTTTTACTGACTCTCTCTAGTCTCTTTCTTCCGGTTGTCTAATTGTTCTCCTTATTTTTTATTAATTACAATAACTCTTCAGCAGCACGACTTCTGCTTTAAGAAAAATCAAGTGACAAATATTGCTTGCTCCACACTCTTTTATTTCTCTGTCACTAGAAAGACCGCAATCATAATACTTTGATGCATTACGTCCGTAAATTTCAGAACACAATTGTTCCACCATTTTGCTTTACTCCTTCTGAATTACATAATTTTAAACGTTGAGTATCAAGCATATCGGCCTTTAGAGTTATTGTGTTTTCCTTTCTTCTTGCAATTTTGAGCGATCCCATCACTATTTTCCATCAGCGTTTTCATAAAAATGGTAAAAATATAAACGAAATATATATTAAAACTTCAAAACCACAAGTAAAAAAAATTAACGAATTAAAAGTTCATAAAAGACATTTACTTTCTCAAATAATTTTAACAATATTAAAAGAGAATCCTACGAACTTTAAGCAGTTAAACTTTGTAATATAATGTATGCTATACTTTAACCTTCCAAAAACATTATATATATATATATATATATATATATATATATATATATATATATATATATATATATATATATATATATATATATATATATATATATATATATATATATATATATATATATATATATATATATATATATATATATATATATAAAATCTCACTGTTAAATTTTGATCCTGGTCTTCAAGAATTTGATTGTGATGTTCTGATGTAGCAAGACGCCAATTACTGAAGTGAATAAAATCGTATTCATGGTTCTTTAATGAGTTCTCCAAAGAATGGTTAGATCGATGTGTATTTTCAAGAAGAACTGACAGTGCTCCTTCATTACTGTAATAAGTTACAATAAAAAACAAAGAACCTAAAGTATGTATAATTCACTCATGATCAATTATTAACTGTAGTACATAAACAAATACAGATAATAATAATAATAATAATAATAATAATAATAATAATAATCTGTAATCATTTATTCATTTTTCCAGTTACAAAGTTGTACATACAAAAATCGTATACTTTATATGTATTAATAATACATTACTGAAATGAGCTTCTTGGGGGACGAATTCGTCCTTTGAGCCCAATAAATTGATACAAAATTAATATCAATCATTATTAAAATGAAGTTTATAACTAAAAACAAACATTGGATACTTAAATTTTTTTATTTTAAAAAAAAAAAATTAACATAAAAAAAAAAAAAAAAATAAAAAAAAAAAAAAAAAAAAAAAAAAAAAAAAAAAAAAAAAAAAAAAAAAAAATAATAATAATAATAATAATAATAATAATAATAACTCCTTGAATGGGGTCTTGCCCGTCAGCGGTGGCGCAATTGTACAAATAGAAATATAAAGCTTTGCGTCAACTAAATGTTTACAGTCTTGATTTTTTAAAATCTCTTTTGCTGATGTAAAAACTCACTTAGCAGAGTCCTGATCATGTAATTATTTAAATTATGACCTTTTCCGTGCAATCAGTATACAAGAAGAGTTAATTAATATTTTAAAACATTAAAATTGATTTGGAAAATGAAAAGAAAATAAATGTAAATAATTTATTAGTTTGTTAAAAAACTCGTTCGTCTTGATAACTTGATTAATCGGTTATAATTTTCAGTTTGATAATGATTAGGTGATGATTCTCAACGTTCATAAATTTGTTCGATTATTTGACTTTTGTTTTGTTATTTAAAGATGTAGATCTTCTCTATTTAACTATAGTTTTAAAAATGAAATATTATAAAGAGAAATCATTTCATTTTTATTATGAATAACCAAACAAATACATGTAACTTGCCTTAAAATGTTTTCTGGAAGAGTGAATAAACAAATTCCAAAACCAGAACAAATTGCAATCCTGGTACTAGACGGAGTGGCCAGGAACGAAAACTTTGGTTTTGCACTAGAACTCGTTTTTGTTGTTGCATCACTTTCGCTTTCATCCTTTTCCTTGGTAATATTTCTGCAAATATGAAAAACACGACTTCTTAACTTTTTTTGCCTTTGTATTTATGCTATTCTTTAAATTTCTATACGTTATTTTTCCATACATTAAGAACCAAACTATTTTACACCTTTACGGAAAATTTAATCTCTTTATTAAATTGCAAAACAACTATGTATGCGGTTCAAAATAGTGCTTAATAATAATTTCGATCAGATATTGATTTTAATTACCATATTTAAAATATTCGCAGTCTAAAATAAAACGACAAATTATTTGTACAAATTTTCTTCGATTACCTTTTGGAAATGTTGAATTCTGGAAAAATATTGATAAAATATCCAGCTATACTATCAGACAGGGACGAGCAACTCCATTCTATTTTCAATAACCTTCCAAAACGTGAAGATATAAAAATATATCCAGATCGCAAACAACCGATAATGAAATTACTCTTTGCAATCCAATCTATGCAATTAACCCACTGAAACCTGTCAATAAAGCACATGGTTATAAAAATTTTAAAAACTATTATTATTATTAAACAGAAGCAATTAAAATCTCAGGAAAAAGTATTTTTAATTTGAATTTTTGATATTTAATTATCATAACTTTTGTGCACATATTTCTATATAAAACATAAAACTGCTTGTAGACTTCACAGCTTAAATCTCAATAAAAGACAATCCTCACAATAATACACCTACATAAATGATTTTGAAATGGGAAGCAAGTCGAAAACAATTGATAGTCCTTGAAAATTAAGGTATTTTATTTTAAATTGTAAAACTTATTTATATAACCTTTAAGATATTTTCCCAACAACGGATTTTCAACAAAGATTATGAAATATGCATACCTGTTATTCGCTTCTAGATCTTTTACAGGATATGGACAATCAACAACAGCAACTGACTCACGATTAATGTGACCATATAATAATTGAAAACTGTTCTCATATGTGTTAATAACGACACAGAAGGTTAAATCATTGGGCGAGATTCTATTTGGAGAAATAAAACGTTAATTTTTTTATTAAAATAGGATGAATTAATTGAAAATAGAATTATCAGAAATTAAAATTCTAAAAAATTAAAAAAGATACACAATAAAACCAAATTAAAAGATTTAAAACTAACTTAAGTAGTAGAGAATTCTTTCTTTTAATATTATAGCCTAAATTGACAATCTTTCTCATCCATTCATAATTTGTTTTTGTTCCATATTTATTACAATTCTCTTGGAGAAGTAAAGATGCTATATTCAGTTGTTCATCGCGGAAGAAACAAAAACTTATGCAAGAAAAGGAACCACCTAACTTGAAAAAAAAGAACGAATCATCATAACTTTGTTGCACATTTAAAGAATATTAAAATTAAAATTTCAAATTTTAGACTTAGCTCATAATAAATAGAAAAATGATCTAAAAGAATAAAACAGTAACAATTTTAATATAAATAATTAGATATTTCATATTTAATTGTCGTAGTGACAATGAACTGAAAATTAATAATTCTTACATTTTGCAAAAAAGATTTCTAAAATTTCCTTAACATATTAACTGAGCAAACAGTAAATAATTTAATAAAATAAAAAATTCTACAGTCATATATATATATATATATATATATATATATATATATATATATATATATATATATATATATATATATATATATATATATATATATATATATATATATATATATATATATATATATATATATATTGGTGATGAAACTATTAATCGTCATCAGCAGTCGGCATATTTTTTTCTCAATCATCATCGTAAATTTTCTGAATTTTCTGCCGATAATTTATATATACTGGCTTATATCTCTACTCCACCTCTTATATTGAGAGTAAAAAGCTATTGAGTAGTTGGGGCCAAATATACTCTCCAAGACGAAATCAAATTATCCCAGAAATTGGAGAAAAGATTGCTTCTGCATCATAATTTACGAGCTCTAAATTTAAAGTACTTGAATTTTGCATGTCTGTCCATGTTTTCTCATATTAAAATTTTAAAATCAATGTTCTGAAGATACTACAGCTTGTCGCACTTGTTCTCGGCCGCAGATATGCGCTTTTAGATATCAAACTACTAGTCATAAGTTAACAAAATGTGCTATGAACAAACCTTGTATGAAAGAATCATTCCGACATCACAACAAATCTATTAGCATCATAGCATGTCTGCACACGATTTTCCATGTTGCGGAAGGTTGTCGCCAAAGTTCCTTGGAAATGACCCAATCTTCAAAGGACTAGATTTCGTACATGCTGACGTTGGACGTGTGACAAGTGGGAAACCCCTCCTAATTCTACCTCGCTTCTCATACAACAAGATTTGTTCGTATCAAAATTTTTTAACTTATGACCATTACTTTGATATCGAAAAGAGTCTATATGAGGCCGAGAGAGAGTAGGACACCTTATATTAAACTTCATATGAAAATTACATGTACTCGTATTGTACATAAATATTGATATAATATCAATATTTGAATAAAGAGTAAAGAAAAGAATTTAATTCTTCCTTATTATAAAATCGTTAAATTTGTTAAAACATTGGAAATTTTTAAGATATATTTTTTCAATTTTGTCATCATTGTCAAAAAGTTCTTAATTGTCCCATTACTATATATATATATATATATATATATATATATATATATATATATATATATATATATATATATATATATATATATATATATATATATATATATATATATATATAATATATATATAAAACTTACAGTATTAATAAAAGATACATCTATACAAATTTCTCTGTCTTTTTGGGATGGAGTAGCTTCTTGTGGCATCTCAAAAAGCTTCCAAGGATCATCAGAAGTTTTAAAAGCATTTTGTTGCTCAGAATAAAAAAATACCTATCGTGTAGTCATTGATTAGTCAAAATACTACTGCTTAAATATAATTAGGTGTCAAAATATCAATAGTGTAAAACTTTACTGTTTAATATTTAACAGTAACATATTACATGAAAATTAATAAGCAATAAGTTTAAACTGTTTACCTTTTTATTGTTAAAAATAAGAAAAATTTTGGAAAGGTTACTTGATGCAAAAATTTTGGGTTTGTAGCATGTTTCTTCTGCAACATGCACAGTCTCTTCAGGGCTTTCACTACTGGCCTCTTTGGCTGGTTCAATGCCTTCTCTATTATTGTATTTTTTTATGAAGGTGTTAAACTTTTGAATAGGATTAAAGGCTGCAATTTCAAATTGATGAGTTTTACCTTTTGTCAAACTGTAACAAAAATTTCGATTGTGAAAATATATCATTATACTTACATTTTTTGGTAGAAACATAGAATTTGCAATTTTTTAGATCAGGTGGTCCTTTAATTATAAAACATTTGTCATGAGTTTTATTATAAAGAACAATTTCACAGGAAATGAGAAAACAAACAATGACATCTCCACTCTCTAAAAGAAAAGAAAATAAATATTTCAATAAATTTAATACAACAATAATCAAAGCAAAATATTCTCAAAACAAGAATATTTTAAGTAAACATTGTTTCCTTTAAAAAATAAAATATACTAAAATAAATATCATACTTTAATGTAGCTTAAATCAATATAATTCATATCAAAATTAAAACTATTTTAATTAAAAATAATTTTATGATACCTGATGAAATAAAATTCAAAGCTGATATTTTGTTTGTTATATCAGAGGGATAGGAATCCTTTGTTAACTTTCCAGATATAATATTAATTTCTCCATACTGATGACTAGTTGCATAGCTCATTACTTTTTCACCCTAAATTTTTAAATGAAAAATATAACTTGAAAAATTATATGGTTACACAAGTATACTGAACCTTATTAAAGACTAATAATAATAATAATAATAATAATAATAATAATAATTATGACGCCTGACTCTGATTATTCTTCCATGCAAATGTAAAAGTATTACTTAATAAAGTTATTTTATAAAGCTTCAAACTTAAAAAAATCACTGTAAAGATGTTTTAGCATATAGAAGGATTTTAAAGATGTTTTTAGTTAGGGATATTCAGTTTGTTAATATGACTTTCTTTAATTATGTTAATATGACTTTCTTCAAAACTAAAAGAAAGCAAATGAAGAATGATAACAGTTAGAAATCTTATATCCTTCTGAAAATATAGGTACTTAGACTTCTGGAACAAGTCTTGAAGCAAGAATTAGTCAAGTATGAGATCCTTCTGAGTCACAAGAGTGTTGATTATATCATGGAAACTTGCCATTGAAAGAAATAGGTAATTAATGATAGAAATGTAAGAGGTAATGCCATCACAAATATGAGCTGCCAGCATAAACATATAAAATATAAAGACTAGATTTAGATTGTTTCCAAATTTTCAAGTGTTTGAAAAATTTTTAAAATAACTTAAAACATTCTTTTTTGGCAAAGTTTAATAATAATAATAATAATAATAAAGAGCTGATCATTTTTATAATTGGTCTACTTTATTATAGCTTTTTTTACTTTTGACATAATGAAAAATAATATTTGGATTCCAAATTCTAACAATTTAATAAAGCAATAGATAAATATTTTTTAAATTTAAGTTGTATTAAATTTTACACTATTTAGAGCTACCTCAATGAAAATGATCAATTATTAAATTTTTAAATAAAAATTGAGAGCTATTAATTTGCTAGTACTTTATTAGAAAATCCTTATATTTTGCTTCTTAGTAGATAAAACTATCTGTGGTATTTCAAATTTTAAAATACACACTAAATATAGATTTGATGTTGACTATGTTTTAACAGGTATTAAGACTTGTTTTTTTCCATGCTTAAAGACCAAATTAAAAACGTAAAGTGTGAGTAGAAGAAATACCCACTAATATCCCTCATGATTGATGAATTATCTTCCAGAACTTTTGTCACATAAGGTATTTACAATATAAGGCCAATTAATATTGATATTTGGGGTTTTCTTAATTGAATGTTTGGAATTGAAATTAGACTCTGAAATTATATTTAGAACTTGACTTTAAACAGTCTGCCCTACGATAAATTTTCTTAGCTTAATATCTGATTATTTGACATAGGGTAGACCTGTTAGGCATTTTATTGAGTTTAATATTTGACTATTACATACTTTGACTTGCTTAATGGTTCAAATTTGTGGCCTAAGAAGTTGAGTTTTTATGCCTGGGAATTTGAATGGGAAGATCTATTTAATTAAAAGGACCATTTGTCTTTGAATTTAAAATTAACTTAATAGTTTTTAACCTTGAAAAGGCATATCTCCAAAATTTTAAGTTTTGGAAATTTATTAAGTTTATGCTTTTAAAGCTTTTATTTTCTGGTGAGTAATCCCTATTGATTTTTATTGATTTTTTTAAAAACTTTTTTAAGGCTAATATATTACCTAGTTTGGTTTATTTACATTTTATTGGAGTGAGAGCCACAGTACTGTTAGTTTAGTCTTCAATATTTCTATGAGTAAATCCCCAAAAACTTACCTTTCCACTGGACCATTGAATGGGATAAATTCTTTTTCTAGTTTTAAAGTTTTGGTAATATTCTTTTCTTAACTTCATTTTTAAAACTAATTATGTAAGAAATAAAAGTAAAATGATTAATACCTAAACTTTCAAGATCGTCATGACAGGTGCTGGCGGTTACCATGACAACTTTGAGGTAAACAAAATAATGGGAGATTATCTTATAAATTTAATCAAGCCGCTAAAAAATATTCATGTTGGGTATCAGAGATAAACTAGTAAAATTACTATCAACATAACGTTAAATTTTCCCTGCCATTGATTTTTATAACCATATAAGGAGAAAGAAAGAATAAAAGATAGTACGAAAATCACAATTATTCACAACAGAGTAAAACTGCAGACAACGGTAACCACTTATATATAAAACATTGAAGATCTTCGACAATAAAGATACAATTAAATACTATATATATATATATATATATATATATATATATATATATATATATATATATATATATATATATATATATATATATATATATATATATATATATATATATATATATATATATATATATATATATATATATATATATATATATATATATATATATATATATATATATATATATATATATATATATATATATATATATATATATATATATATATATATATATATATATATATATATATATATATATATATATATATATATATATATATATATATATATATATATATATATATATATATATATATATATATATATATATATATATATATATATATATATATATATATATATATACTTGCTTTGCCTCATAACTGTGCCAAGTCTATGACGCTAATGTTTACCATGACAACCAAGAAGTAAATAAATAAATGGGAGATATTCATATTTTGGACCCTGTGTGGTGTTGCAAATTTGACGTGGAGGATAAGGAGTTGAAACGAAGACTGAATGACTTCTTATTATTCAAAATAAAATTAGAAGAGTGGTTTCACAGTATGCAAAAAAGAACCCTACTGGCGACTGACCAACGAATAGCTATGTGAGCCGCCCGAAACGCTGAAGGCAGAATTGATACCTGAAAATTGTTGAAAGTCAGCTCCTACGTGTGCTGAAATCTATAAACTCTGTACAGACGAAGAAAATCCCTTCTTTAGGGATGTCTAGTAAGCACACGAAATATACAAAACGAAGCATGCGGTTTTCTCGCATGACAAAAGGGTATGGTCTAGGTTGGCTGAGTCAGCCTTAATATCAAAACTTTTTCTTTCAATATTTATCATTCTATTTAAATTCTATTTCAATCGCTTTGTAATAATTTTGAAGAAAGAAACAATTAATTATTTAAATCAATTAATAGTTATGCCTATCAATGCTTTGTTCAAACCTCTTTAATCTTTATTCCTTTAGTTAATTAACGACCTTCTATCTGTCATACTATTTATTCTTATGAAAATAATTTAGTTCTTTATTTCACTATTCATTTTGAGAAGTATTCCATGACTACGCCAAAAAAAAGAGAACCTAGAAAGATGAATTTGAAACAATTAATATCCTGTCATTCTCGATATCTAACTCTGGGCAAGGAAAACATTTTTGTGTTGGACTCTTCAAAATAAATTCATATATTGTACGTCCATCTCCAAATCAATTACAAGATATTAGAAAATGCAAATTGAAACCCTTCCTCTGTACTTAACATTCTTGTTATTTTTTCTAGTTATATTTCTTGCTTTTCTCACCAAACAGCTCCAAAAAAGTAAAGTATCTTGAGTTGCTTTCAGAACTTCACCTCAGAAAAGTTGTTTTCTTCATTTAGGGGCGTGATCCATCTTTTTATTTAATATATTTCGCCTCTTCAAACCACATTCAATGTTTATGGCAAATCTTCTTATATCTTCCAAATTGGTATACCACTCTCCTTATCCTATCGCTGCTGAAAAGGACACAATTCTTCTGAACTCCGTAATCAGATACCTCTTCCTTTGAGAGAAGTGAGGTTGTGTAGCAGATTTTCTACTTTATCTCTTTATCTCTCTATTCCCAAACTAAACACCTATCATCCTCGATTTATGAATGATTCTAGCAAATTCTGGAACAATTACCAGAACAATATACATATTTTATTTTCCGCTCTCCTTTAAATTTTCAACCTTTTAGAACGTATTCGTTTTAGATTTGGGTTTAAATTAGTTTTCCCAACTATGGTGGTTTTCATGTGTTTCTAGCCTTCATATATATATATATATATATATATATATATATATATATATATATATATATATATATATATATATATATATATATATATATATATATATATATATATATATATATATATATATATATATATATATATATATATATATATATATATATATATATATATATATATATATATATATATATATATATATATATATATATATATATATATATATATATATATATATTTATTCATCTTCTCCCAGGAAGGGTTTTCACCCTATCAGTGGAACCAGCATCTTTCTCCATCAGCTGTTAAAAGTCTTTCTCCCAGAGCCCTCTAAAAGATAATGTTTTTCGGTTCGTTGATTTCACTGCCAGTCCTTGCGCTTTATAAATATTCTCAGGTGGAGTTTTCACTCTTTCAGTTGGACTAGCATTGTTTTCCATCTAACCTCTAAACACTCTCTCATTGAACTCTTCAGAAGATTTAGCTATTGTTTCCCATACTGGTTCTGAAGTTGTTGCAATCCGTTAGCAGAGTAATCATGGGGCCGGGTGGCTAGCTCTGTCGCCCTCTCCACGAATAGGGCAATACCCGTTAGATGTAAACTTTTTTTTATATATATATATATATATATATATATATATATATATAT
>SEYY01012265.1:5000-10000 GCA_009176605.1 Armadillidium nasatum | reverse complement strand
CTATTTGCAAAATTGATTTACTGAAGTATGAACCATAGGTTAAAAGAGAAATTACCTGTGTATCAAAAGGAAAGTAGAATAGAACCATATCGCATTTGATGGTGAGTGAAGTGGAAATGTCATTAGTCAGTAAAACATTTTTACCTTCAAAAACTTTAGCTGGAAACAGATAAAAAATCATTTAATAATTTTCAGTATTAATTAATCACTACCTCATATATATAGAAGTGGTAATTTTAATGATAGTTGTGTAGGGATGACTATTCATGCAAATTAATTCTAGTTCAAGAAATGAATCTTAACTGTCTCACCTCTGTTAGCGTCTATTGTTTGAATGGTTCCATTGTCAAGGGGCTTAGCAGTCATTTTACCAGAATTTTTTTGAAAAGATAGCATTTCTTCATCCGCGTGAATTGCTCCATCAATTATGATATTGGGTTGCCAATATAAAGAAGCATCTTGAGCAAAAATATTGTTATTTTCATTTTCTCGAAGGAATTTGAATTTAAGTCTTGGATCTCTCCAATCAACTTCACATGAAACATACATTTGTATAACATTTTCTTCCAAGTCTATTTGTGTAATCCTTAAAATTGTGAATCTCAGCATCAATTCTTCAGCTTCTGACGCGTTCACTTTAGGAGAAAGTCTTTTATCATACTGATCATCTGGAGGAATACTAACTTCACAATAGAGAATATTTTCATCTGATTTGTCAAAACAATCTTCGTCAAGATCACAAACAGAATTAATATCATTACAATCACCATCTGCACAAGTAAACTCATTATCTGAGCATTTGGTTAAAGTCATTGGGAAACTTAAGCTTTTATTCTCAGTATCATACCATTTCCGTCTTCCAATTATATTATCTGTTCTTATTCCATAAGTTACAAAGTATTTTTCATTCTTCAATATATCTTTTAAGTAAAGGGACTTCTTTAATAATTCAATTTTTTCCGGACCAGTGGTTTCAAAAGCTCCTATTTCATGAGGAACGGGATACATTGAATAATTCATCTCGTTCACTCCAAAAAAATGAAAGAATTTACTCTTCTCAATCACACAAAAGTAACTAACCGCAGTATTTTCACAAATTTCAAAAGTTTCTTTGATGTCACTACCAGAACTTGTGTAAGTTCCAGTCATGCAACTTCTTGAAGAATTGTCAGGATATTTCCAAAACGTTGATATAGAAACACTTGTTTTTGCTGTAAAGTTATGAATTAATTTTATGAGTGTTTCCTTTCCGTGAAGGATGAAGCTCGGTAGAGAACTGTTTCTAATCTCACAGACTCTTTTAGCGTTCATATATTTGTTCTTTTCACTAATATACATTAGCAAGTAAGGCATATATGGTTCCAGAAGAATATTCCCATCTATATTAGTAACTTCAACAAACGAAGTAATAGTGTTTCCAGGATCGCCTTTAGGGGATCTCTTCGATCTTACAAGAGAACTTGGTGGAGTCACAAGTGATGGTGTTGGCGCTACGGATCCTATTTCTTTTAGATCTTCTTTGTCATTTTCTTCATCATCATCTTCATCAGACTCATCTTCATCAGACTCATCTTCATTCGAATCAGAGGCAAAAGGGGTTTCTTGTGGTTTAGGTTCGTTTTCCTTACTCAGTTGTTTTTCCTTCAAAATATTTATTACATCTATAGAGTCATTTTTCACTGAAGATAAATTTGCTATTTTTCCCACCTCATCAACTGTCAAAGATCTCCAATACAATCGAACGTCAGCTAAATAACCGGAAAAGGGCGTAGTTTCCTGAAAGTCACTGCCAACTTTAACAAAAAATGTCCTTGATGGTTCAAACCTATCTGATGTGGTTTCGCATTCTGGTTTCTGAGGTATTTTGGTTCCACTCAAGTAGGTTTCTATTACTGTATCAGTAACTGAAAAACAATAATGACTCCATTCTCTTCGAAAAAGTTCCTTATCCAAATGAATGAAACATTTCATATGCTTAAAGAATAATCTCTGATCTGTAGCTGCGATATATATATATATATATATATATATATATATATATATATATATATATATATATATATATATATATATATATATATATATATATATATAATATATTATATATATATATATATATAGAGAGAGAGAGAGAGAGAAGAGAGAGGTATATGGATAATAAAAGTAGAATAATTATAAAAGGTCACCTCTGAGTAAAATATCTGCTTCATCATCAGTATTGCGATTAAAACTCAAGATAGCATTATTAACATTAAGAAATCTGAAAGGATGAATCCAGAAACAAAGTCCAAAATGTTTTCCAAAATATTTCTTATCAATGTCAATTATTCCATCAAGACTTTTTTCATCTTCATTAATATAACCATCTTCTAGTATAGTAGCTAACGTTACTTCTACCTATATATATATATATATATATATATATATATATATATATATATATATATATATATATATATATATATATATATATATATTATATATATATATATATATATAATATATATATATATTATATAATATATATATAAAATATATACAAATGTTTCAATTACCTGAGCAAATCTACTAGACATTAAGGGTAATGAATAAACAATCTTATCCATCTGTGTATCCTTAATTTTCATCTGAAATTATATATATATATATATATATAATTATATATAATATATATATATATATATATATATATATATATATATATATATATATATATATATATATATATATATATATATATATATATATATATATATATATATATATATATATATATATATAATATATATATATATATATCCCTTTATGGCAATCATATATATATATATATGAACTTAGCAATGCGCATATAAGCAGTATAGCAAATTTTCTTTTCAGTTGTTCGCTTAGTATGTTTAAAGGAGAGGATTGAGCACGAACATGAACGTAAACCTGAAAACGATCAGCACAGAATATAGTATTTTATCATGACTAAAAAGCAACTGAACAGAAAACTCAACAAACTGTTTGCGAAGGCATTGTGCTTTGGTGTATGATTACTAGTTCTGCAACAGTTCTCGTCAGCGTTCTCGCTTGCTCTCATGTCAACACTTTCTTTCGCGTTTAAACTGGTTTTTATTCCCGTGAGTAGTTCATTTACTAAGAAAAATTAATCAGTTTATTTGCAGAGACACATTCATATGTCCCTTAGCTAAAGCATGCACACAAAATTACCAAACAAAAACAGAAACAAGTTTACGAAACCAACTTAAACAAAAGCTTATTCTAAGCAATTTGAATTTTGATTTTTTTAAAAATGTTTCTCTAAAGTCTAAACCAAGCTTTTTAAAAGCTCTCACACACACACAAACACACACACACACACGTAGGTATACACGCACACGTATACAAATATAATCATCTTAAAATGAATTTTTAAAGTTTTTATTTGTTCTTTTACTAAACTATAATTATTTAAATATATTTTTGGCTATTAGATTATTACAGATGCATTATTGATGACTTTTTATTCTTTCTTTCTCAAACAAAGACGAACTTCAGAGTTTCGATTGCCTTAAAACCTATTATTATATTATTTGGACTTAATTTTGTATCAATGTCAATTCTTGTTGATTTTTAGAAGTGAATATATTTATTTGAATGATTCTAATCATCATCCTATATATATATATATATATATATATATATATATATATATATATATATATATATATATATATATATATATATATATATATATATATATATATATATATATATATATATATATATATATATATATATATTATATATATATATATATATATATATATATATATATATATATATATATATATATATATATATATATATATATATATATATATATATATATATATATATATATATATATATATATATATATTATATATATATATATATATATATATATATATATATATATATATATATATATATATATATATATATATATATATATATATATATATATATATATATATATATATATATATATATATATATATATATATATATATATATATATATATATATATATATATATATATATATATATATATATATATATATATATATATATATATATATATATATATATATATATATATATATATATATATATATATATATATATATATATATATATATATATATATATATATATATATATATATATATATATATATATATATATATATATATATATATATATATATATATAATATATATATATGTGTGTGTGTGCCTTTAAAGTATATACCTTGTTGAGAAATACAAATCAAAGTAAATGTTATACAAAATTTAAATTACAAATTTAATTAAGAAATAACATCATAAATTTGAAATGTAAAATTAATAAAGGAAGAAACAGAAGTACTGAAGAGAAAAGAATTATCTGCTGTGTTTTAAGATGAGATTTTCCTGACAGATGAAGAAGGTTTAGATGATGATGTTTGAGATTCGTAAAAACAGAAGACACAGGAAAAGGATTATACTAATGTGACAACCAGAGATGAAATACCAAAAACTTTGGAAGTAACTTCTTGCCAGTATCAGCGAAAAATAGTTTTCAGGAATTACTATGAATGAGTTATAAAAATTAGATTAAAAGAAAGAGCAAAAAAGTTACGTAAAATATAATGTGAAAAACAAAATAGAGCAATATTTAATACATGAAGCATAATATATAGATATATTTTATGCCATGAAAATTTTTACCTTAGTAAGAAAGCTTAATGTGGACTTCGGATAAATCGTAGAGGAGAAAAAATCATATTGAGAACGAAGAGAACTTGATGAAAACGATATTTGTAAGAAATTTATAATTTTATCGGAGTTAGTAAGAAATAAAGTAATGGAACAAAGAATAAAAAAAGTAAATGTAGTGTAAGAAAACTTTGAAAATTTATAGTATCACTTGATTTTCAGGCTCGTCTAGTACAAAGTGTTATACAAAAAGGAGCGATTGAAAACTGAGGAAA
>SEYY01012264.1:10000-14264 GCA_009176605.1 Armadillidium nasatum | reverse complement strand
TTTTTATTTTACTTGCCTAAAATTGAAAAAATGATTCAGTAATCTGCAAGAAAGTACTAGTCTTCCCCTCTTAAAGTATCAATTTTCATGTAAGGGGGGGCTGCAAAATTTTTTGACCAGGTGTACCCTCCCAAGCGGGGGAAGAAGGTCGAGAAGGACATTAATCTCGCACATGTACCACAGCCAAAAGTTCACCAAGGGCATGGAAATGGACCCCCCCCTAAAAAAAAAAAGGGAGGAGAAATACGTACACTAGTGATGACAATTCACGGAGCATCCTCATCAAAATTAACAACCGCATCCGCACTTGCGAAAATTATACATCCACATCCGCTCTTGACGAAAATTCTATATTCGCTTCCGCAAATGAGAAAACATGACATGAGATACATCACTATATATATATATATATATATATATATATATATATATATATATATATATATATATATATATATATATATATATATATATATATATATATATATATATATATATATATATATATATATATATAGGGTGTGTGTGCGTGTTTGTTTTTGCTTTTAAAATTAAACAATACTAAGGAATTATTGCTCTTGAAAAGACAGATAAAAATATAAATATAACAAGTAAGTATAAATATATCAAATAAGGTATAAATTAAAGATTGAGTTAAGATATTTACTTAATTCTTCCTAAATTAAAGCAATAAAGGTTTTCATTTATTTCTTCTTCCAGTGATCATCGTTTTCTATGTAAGTATAATTACAATTATCTAAAAAGTCTTTGGATAAGTCTTCGTCATCTGACCTCAAATCTCTAGTTTCTTTAGTTTGAATTTTTTTTAGAATAATCTGTAGAATGAAAAAAGTCCAAACAAGGTGGAATAAGAGTAATATAACTAGAAGACCATTAAAAATATAATAAACTGGAGCCATTGTATTCAAAATTCTATGAGCGTCAAATAAGGCATTCTTCATTATCCAAAATGGGTACAGGTATAATCTTGTGATTACCCACAGTAAAATAAAGATTATAAACAAAAAGTCCTCTGCAGAACTATAGCCAATATATTTACATACTTTGGCCGTTAAAAGGGGAATATCTGCACATTCATGAACAAGTAAAATTAGGGAACCTAACCGATTCATATTGAGATTAAAAGAAAAAAGAATTAAAGCAAGAGTTACCAAGTGGTGAAGCAACATCTGAACTGAATCTTTTCTTTTATGTTGAAACGTATGTGTTAAAGACATCGTAGTATAATAGCCTAATGATAAAATGTAATACCACCATAAGTCTTTAGATACAGACTGAAACGGATACCCAGTCCAACATTCTTTAATATCCCAAAGCCATTCTTTGTCGTAAAGAACCCAAAGGCCATAAACACAATAAAAAATATAGTATATTAAATTCCAACTACAATCACAAAGTTTGAACATTTTCGAAGGTCGTTCGCATAAGGTTCTATGTCGTAACCATCTTTCTACTTGTCTTTCTGACCAACCAATCTTCTGAGCAACTTCGATAATGTCATTATGTGAGGCCTTTTTATTTTTATTAAGCTGAAAAAGCTCTTCGGCTTCTTCAATAAAAGGTGGATTTTTATTAGTAATGTCTTTAAGTCCAAATGAACGACCAAATGGCTTTATTATCATGGGCTCTAAAATCAAGTATCTTATAACTAAGAATAAAACAGTCATATAAACCATCGCTGGAAAAAGATCTTTTGAGTCTGGAAGGCCATTTTCCTGGGTTGGAGCCATGTCGTCCCATGAAAGTCCAGGAACAAGCCACACATCTGGGTTCCAAAACCACTGCTTGACTGAATGAAGTATTTCCATCTAAAATACATGAATAAACAAATAAATTTAATTAACTAAAAATAAATGAATATATAAATAGACATAAATAAATTGGATAATCCTTGTCATTTGTATCACCACACTAATTTTTTTCAGATCACATCAGTCATAAGGTTATGTTGGGCTGGTTTAAAAATTCATCGTCCATATCAGCAATTTTTCATTCAAATAATTTTAAAAAGTCGAACTCTACGAAAGACCGCAAAAATTGTCAATTTGAAAAAAAATGGAATTTAGAGAATATATGCATCAATTTCTTTAAATGAAATGGTATACTAAAAGTTAAAAATACGGATAATGGTAAACAGTTTTGATTAGTGGAATTAGACCCAAGATATCAAGGATATGTAAATTAAGGATTCTTTAAAAATAAAACTCTGACATAATTTGCAATTCGTCTCTGCCCATAATATAGTCTATTTTATCTTAAAAAAAAAGGTTATACACAACTCAAAAAAAAAAATGTCATATTTGAGAATTCACGAAATTTCTACAAAGATTCAAGAATGATAAAAAAAAAATTCTTTTGTTCGTATTATCACAAACTGTTTAGAAGTTTTAAAATTATTTTACAAAAGAAAAAAATTTTTTTTTTTTTTTTTTTCAGTGAAGGAATTTTTTTTAGATAAAAAAAAAAAAAGTTCTGGCAAGTTTGTTTTTTAATAATGCATTTTCGTTACTATGTGATTTTAAATATTTCAATCCGAAGTCACACACTGAGTGCTTAAGATCAATATTCAGGCTAAATATAGCTAATTGAATTTAAACTAAAAGACGGTTATTGAATTATCTATAATATAGAAAATTTTCAAACACTCTTCACCATTTACATTATGATAAAAAAATAAATAACTAATTATTCTTGGGTCTAAATATCAAATGAGATTAGAAAATTTATGAATTTCGTCAGAGTCGAAAGGTTTATTTCATGTTAGGTCAGAGAAAGTAAACTGGGAATTTCTTTGTCAGTGAAGAACTTTTCTCAATAATGACGGAGCTGTAAGTCATGCCCTGGCTGTCCTTGAAGTTTATGCTACATTAATTTGAAAATATCAGAATTTCTTGTGATTTTTCTAGTTTGGAGGGGATTTATTAATTATTAACTTTCTGAAATTCTTTTAAATTCAATATTTAAATCATTATTACATTATATTATTTCAATTAGGTATCTTTCAAAATGCAATTTCATCCCATTGATAAACTTCTAATATTTGTCATGTAAGGTAATTAGTAATATATTTTAAGGAAAATAGAAAAACAATAACTGATAGATAATGAAAAAAAAAAATAAAATAAATAAATAAATAATTTTCACAGAAAAAAAATAGGGCTTCTAAAAAAAGTTTTGAATTACAAAAAAAAAAAAAAAAAAAAAAAAAAAAAAAAAAAAACTTGTACTACCATCACTCAAAGCTATAGGCCTATATTTGGAAGGATAAAGAAAGGAGTGTTTGGAAACTTCATAGATTTCGAGATGTAACAGTAACTCTTCCATACTGTGGAAAAGTTTTTGTCTTAATTAACAGGAAACCATTGCTAATCATGGATTATTGGTGTGCGTGTGTGCACGCGTACGTATGTGTGTGTGTGTGTGTGTGTGTGTGTGTGTGTGAGTGTGAGAGAGAGAGAGAGAGAGAGAGAGAGAGAGAGAGAGAGAGAGAGAGAGAGAGAGAGAGAGAGAGAGAGAGAGAGAGAGAGAGAGAGAGAGAGAGAGAGAGAGAGAGAGAGAGAGAGAGAGAGAGAGAGACACACACATACACACCATGGTCTGTTGTCCTCAAAAGTGGGTATAAGTATTTAAGGTATACCAAGTTTGGTGTTCCATTGACTTGACTGGTATCAATGAATCGCTTTCCAGATTGTTATATTTGCCTAGCGAACATTTCAGGCATCAGTTCCAAATATGATATGAATTGAACTTTTTACCACCTGAAATTCAAAACTGCCATGATATCTATACCTTTTAGTGACAAAGCCATAAAAAATTGTCATTCGTTATTATGATGAATAAAAAATACTGGGGAACACGGTGTTAGTTATTTATGGCTTGATTAAATTCAACCTTTCCAACCAGCTTCCAGTTTGTCTTCTTTATCATATTTATTTATGAAAGAAGATCAAGTTAACCTTAACCCGATTAAACCTTCCTAAAAGGCAAAGAGAAAATTTTGGCTACAATCTTCCCTGCAAAGAAACATAGTATATGCATTGAAAAATAGGCATCGTGACTTTAAGGATTTATTTCCTTTTTATCTTGAATACACATACTTAATACTGTTATGGAAATACTTGGTCAAGGGTTCGAAACTGAGTGGTGATTTTTACGAATTCTTCCAAAGTTATCTTGAAAGACGTGCATCTCCATAATGGTAATGAGTTTCTATCAGTGACAGGGGCTCAAGCTACTAGTATTA
>SEYY01012262.1:15000-30000 GCA_009176605.1 Armadillidium nasatum | reverse complement strand
AATGTGCCTGAGGAATGGGTATGGTTGAAAGAGCTGAACAGAACATGCTGAGGTGATTTGGGAATGTCTGTAGGATGAATGATGGGAGATTGACTAAAAAGATGTTTATATCGGAAGTTGAAGGTGTAAGAGGTAGGAGGAGACCTAGGGGAGGTTGGGTAAGTGGAGTCAAGGAGTTATTGAGGGATGGAGATGGAAGGAAGGTATACGGTTGACTGAGGACAGGAATGAATGGAAAAGATTGGTGAGGGATGAATGGTGGTAACAGTTGTGCTTGTGGTAGTCAACACCCCACGCTTGTGAGAAATGTTGTGAGTATATATATATATATATATATATATATATATATATATATATATATATTATATATATATATATATATATATAATATATAATTATATATATATATATACCTGAAAAAAAATGTAATATAATCTTCTTATATGTATTGTTTTGGTGTCATATAATATATATATATATATATATATATATATATATATATATATATATATATATTATATATATATATATATATATATATATATATATATTTGCGTGACTCTCTCTTTACTATCGCTATTACAACGAACACTGCTCTTCTGAACTCTCTCGTCGCATTGAGAAGAGTTCGTGCGACAAGCCTTTCTACACAGTTTCATCCTTTCTCTGTCCAACTCTCCGACCCCAGACTTAACCGCTATGCTCAATATTACATAAACTCTATTGGTAAAGTCTGGAACACACTCCCTTATCTGTTTTCCCAACTTCCTTTGACTTGCATACTTTCAAAAGCCGTGTATCTGGATACGTCGGCACCATCGACATGATATAGATCTTTCCCAACTCCGGTGAATTTGGTAGGCCTCTGGCCTTTGCCTCACCAGATGTATAATATATATATATATATATATATATATATATATATATATATATATATATATATATATATATATATATATATATATATATATATATAATATATATATATATATATATATATATATATATATATATATATATATATATATATATATATATATATATATATATATATATATATATATATATATATATATATATATATATTTTATTATATAAGCATTTTTTAAATGAAATTATTTAATTTTTATGGCTTTTTGGTATTTTTTGAAGGTTTTTTATATCGGGATGCAATTTGATTGAATGATCAAAAATGGAAGTTAAGTTAAATTTCGTCCTATGAATCAAGATCAATCTCCGTATTGTCCTGTCAAGTCTTAATCGGCGAGGAGATAAAAATTAATTTTCCTTAAATAATTCCTTAAGAAATTAATAAATTTATTATTATTATATTTTTTTAAAAACCTTATTAATTAATTATTATTGCCTTATTCTTCAAATCCAGAATTATGCAACTTATATTTATTATTGCAAAATTATTCTTAAGATACTATTAAATTTTCCAATAATAATAAGAATAATTAATAATTATTATTATTTATTATTAATTTATTATTATTATTATTATTATTATTATTATTATTATTCAACTTCAACTTCAACTTCAGCTCCCAGGTAGGCATCACTGCCTGTCAAGTTGGTGAGCCTCCTTCTCCATTCATCTCTGTCAGCGAATTGGCCCTCTCTTCTCAATTGCGTAATGTTGGAAACGCCTCTCTGACTTCTCCTTCCTCTGTCTTCCATCTTCTTCGGCTTTCGGAATCTTGCTGTAGCCTGGACTATCGAAAGTCTAGAGTCTGGCACCAACTTTGATTCCCTCTCCCTCCATCTATCCTCTCTCTGTGACAACTCTCTCAGTTTCCTTTTCTTATCATTTCTAATGCCACCTCATCCTTCTATTCTATGTCCTCAAGGATTTCCTATCCCAACACTTTTTCTTTTCCTAATGACCTTCCTCTATACTTCATCTCCTATCCACTCCTTATGCTGATGACTCCACTTCATTATCTTTTTCATTTTGAAAGACGCCATTCCCAGCAACAGTTAATAGAGGCAAGGGTGGCCTTGGAGCAACTAACCTCTGATCTTCTCTCATTCAATTGGGGCAAAGAAAACATGATTCTTTTCAATGCTAAAAGCAATTCCTTCATTCTCTACTCGACACAATCTTCCACACAATACGATATCTTCTCGAAAACACTCACTCAAACCTTCACTCTCCTTAATATTGTGTTTCTTTTTCTCGTGATCCTTGGAAAATACATTACTCTCTTTTAAACAAGCTTCTAAGAGGTTGGGTGTTCTGAGGCGCCTTCAGTATTTCTTCACACCACCCCAGTTGCTTGCTCTGTATAGGGGTGTTGTTCGCCCCTGTATGGAGTATGCGTCACTCTCGTGGTTCCAACACACTCTCCTGGAAATGGAGTCTAGATTTTCGCCTTATCAATTCTCCTGCTCTCACTAATTCTCTCCAATCTCTTTCTGCCCGTCGAAATGTTGCGTCACTCTCTCTCTACTATCGCTATTACAATGGACACTGCTCTTCTGAACTCTCTCGTCGCATACCTCCTCCATTAAGAAGGCTCGTGCGACTCGTCTTTCTACACAGTCTCATCCTTTCTCTGTCCAACTCTCTGACCCCAGACTTAACCTCTATGCTCAATCTTACATTTACTCTACTGTAAAGTCTGGAACCATTCCTTCATCTATTTTCCCAACTACCTATGACTTAAGCACCTTTAAACGCCGTGTATCAGGTCATGTCGGCCTTTAATTTGACCTGTTTTCCGACTTTCCTCCCAACTCCAATGGTAGGCCTCTGGCCCCCACAGAGGAGAAAAAAAA
Source organism: Armadillidium nasatum (assembly GCA_009176605.1). Lineage (NCBI taxonomy): Eukaryota > Metazoa > Arthropoda > Malacostraca > Isopoda > Armadillidiidae > Armadillidium > Armadillidium nasatum. Next base: position 27,216 of record SEYY01012262.1, on the reverse strand, counting down.
AAAAAAATATATTATATATAAATATATTATATATATATATATTATATATAATATATATATATATATATATATATATATATATTTAATTAGAGAGAGAGAGAGAGAGAGGAAGGGAGAGAGAGAAGAGAGAGAAAGAGTTCGTTAGGTTAGGTAGTTAGGTTAGGTTATGTTGTAGTTATCGTTAGGTAGGTTAGGTTACGGTAAGTTAGGTTAGGTTAGGTAGGTCGGTTAGGTAGGTTTATCTTAGGTAGTTAGGTAGGTTAGTTAGGTTTGTTAGGTTAGGTTAGGTTAGGTTAGGTAGTTTAGGTAGGTTAGGTTAGGTAGGTTAGGTTAGGTTAGGTAGGTTAGTTAGTTAGTTTTAGGTTAGGTTAGGTTAGGTTAGGTTAGGTTAGTGTTAGTTAGGTTAGTTTAGGTTTAGGTAGGTTAGGTTCGTTAGGTTAGGATAGGTTAGGGTTAGGTAGTAAAAGTATAATGTTGTAATTGAATAATAAGGAATTTATTCATAACGATATTAAAGGATATCGCTAATTTTTAATTTAGTATATATATTATATATATATATATATATATATATATATATATATATATATATATATATATATATATATATATATATATATATATATATATATATATATATATATATATATAATATATAGCTTTTTATGCAATTTAAATGTATTTTTGAAAGTGAAGCAACTTTTTGGTAATTTTTTGAAAGGTTTTTCTGAATTCGGAAGATCACCATTTGATTGAATATCAAAAATGGAGAGTGGAAGAAGAATAATGCGTTATGAAATAAGAAAATAAATAAATAAATAAAAATTTTTTTAATTAAAAAATTAAAAAATTTTTTCTTAACAATTTTTTAAATTGAATATTTTATTTAATATTTATTATATATTATTATTATTAATTATTATTATTATTATTAATCAATTATTATTAAATAAAATTAAAAAAATAAAAATAAGAATAATTAATAATTATTATTATTATTATTATTATTAATAACGATTTTTATGATTATTTGTCTATACTTGGTTGCTTTATTGTGCTTTTATTCCAGTGTTTACCCAATAATAATAATAATAATAATAATAATAATAATAATATAATATTATTATTATTATTATTATTATTATTATTATTATTATTATTATTATTTTTATTATTATAGGTAAAATCTGACTATACATATTGCCAATCTACGAGGTTTAATTGATAAGTTCAAATATGTGAAAAATCGTTGCTTCACAAATTCTGAGAGATTTTGTTAAAGTTCCAAATATATTAAGAATTCATATTTCTCCAAATGTATTATCAAAATACAACTATTTCTGTAATTTATATCTGAAAAGTTTGGTTTGTGCCCATATAAAAATTTGCACAAACTGCAACGCATTGTGTATCGAAAATCTTGTATTCCAATCCTTCACTGTTCTTTCTCTACAACCACTATAATCTTTTGTATGACCTCCACGTTCCCTAGTGACCAGCTTTCTTTTCTCTGTATCAACTTCTAACGATGCTGTTATATCCTCTTATCCAACTACTGAAGTCCTTGTATTGAGAAGAATTTTCAATTAGCGCAACTCCGAGTTCATAGGTTTCGCTCCACTGTTCTAGGCAAGTCGATGAATGAATTCTTACCAACCTTGATTTTTTGACAAGGAAAGCTACATATTATTGATCGTTCAAACGAATTCTTGAGCACCCTTGACGACCTTTGCCCTGCCATTAGTACTTCTTGCTTAAATATGCCATCTTCGCTCCTACTGATAATTATGAAGATAATCATATAATTCTGAGTTTTGTGACATTCTTTCCAGGTGATGCACTTTGCCGTAAACGTGTCTTCTGAGAGTTTAATCGGACAAATTAAAGTCTTTTCGTAATTCGTATACTAAATCCTTCGGCATGATAATCTTTTTGAAGCTGAGGACGTATTGGCGTCAGCTGAAAACTATGATTGTAAAAATTCTGATAAAGCAAGAATTTATTGATACTAAAAGTGGTACAGCTTATGCAGTATACTAATGTATTAAGATAACCAGTTTAAATGTTTAAATTCTAAATTTAGATTATATACTTTTTGATACCTATTAACTCTTCCGTTAGTTTTACACAATTGAAACCTAAACTAACAGAAGCTAAAATTTTAATGATATACGTTTTAAAAATTGACATAGTATGTGCTTTGGCAATTTACAATACTTCAGTGCCAAACGTAAGATGTTACCTCAGGCATCATTTTTGCCTTTACGATGAATAACTATAAAAAAATAGTTTTTATTATTTGTTAAATATAAATAACCTTTATTAATAAAATCTCAAGACTTAAAGCATGTTACCAATGAGTAACTTCTAAATAGCTGTAAATGAGTTATGTAAACATTATGTAACATTAGCAAAATAGAAATTTGCTAAGTAATGACCTACTTATAAAATTCTGAATAGCTCGACTCAGTAAGATCTATGACACCGAAATAACTTCAAGTAACTTTAGTTTGTGATTTGTCGGTTGATTTAAAATCTAGCATCTTTTTCCGAAGGAAGTGGATTTTGATGACGTCACTTTTATTTGATTTTGGGTAGGAACAGCCTACGTCATAGATTACGGCAGGCAGAACTGCTATTTGATTTCAAACTGTTGAATTTAAAAGTATATGATTAAAAGAAGTATTCTTTGGTTGTAGAATAAATAGGATATACTTTTCTATTCGTAAATAGTTTGCTATTAAATCTATTAACAATATTATTTATTATTTTATTAATTATTCAATTAATTATTTTTATATAATTAAAATTTAAATGATTTATTTAAATTTATTTATATATATATATAATATTAATTTATTTAAATTTATTTAATATATATAATTTTTTATATAGTCCCCCCAATTAAAAGCAATAGAAAACGTAAGGTTTCTTTTTTTAAATAACATTTCTTATCATACACTTTGTTTAGTTTTAAAAAATTTAAAATTGAACATAAAATCGCTAAATAAGAATTAAATTTCAGTTACTTTCGTTCAACTTATTTTTCACAGAAGTTTTCGGTCAAAAACTTAGATTCGTTCGAGGAATTTACAGTAAACCTCTTTCGTCGAAAAGATTAATCAGAGTTTAAGATTTAGATCGTTGGTCTTTATACTTCTTCTCGCTCTCAAACAAAAAAAATACACACACACATACACTCACATCAGAATAACACACACACACACACACACACACACACATACATATATATATATATATATATATATATATATATATATATATATATATATATATATATATATATATATATATATATATATATATATATATATATATATATATATATATATATTATATTATTTCATTTATTTTTTATTTTAATTTTTATTAATTTTATTTTAATTACTTAAAAAAAAAATAAAAAAAAAAAAAAAAAAAAAAAAAAAAAAAAAAAAAAAAAAAAAAAAAAAAAAAAAAAAAAAAAAAAAAAGAAAAAAAATTGAAAAAATTTTGAAAAAAAAAAAAAAAAAAAAAAATTTTTTTTTTTCCTTTTCTAACTATTTCTTATTCCTAATTAATACTCCTTTCTAAAAAAAAAATTTGAGAAATTTTATGAAATTTTTTGGTTTTATATAGTATATATATATATATATATATATATATATATATATATATATATATATATATATATATATATATATATATATATATATATATATAATATATATATATATATATATATATATATATATATATATATATATATATATATATATATATATATATATATATATATATTATATATATATAATATATATATATATTATATAATATATATATATATAATATATAAATATTTTCAAATTCAAAAAAATTTATTCGGTATAATACAGTTATACATTTTCAGTAGGTCCACTCTACTAGATACAATATTTATAATTAGTTGTACATTACTCTGAAAAGGGGCTTCTAAGGGGAAGCACATTGGTTTCCTTTGAAACCCCAAAGTTTAGTTGATAAATATTACATCAATATGATTTAATTTCCATTATTATACAAATATGATACATAAATATAATGAGCAATAATAGCAATTCGAGAGGTCCAGGGTTCGATCCTGGCCGGAGCGGGAAATGTGAGGGATTTCTCCTTGGCATAGCTCCGAATGACTCAGCGTTAAAACGAGTACATCAGTGGAGTGTTCTTGCCACTGATGGGAATAATCTCCGGCATCCGCGATAGCCTGGCCCAGCCAGCCGTATCCGTCGTGGGCCCTTGAAACCCAGGATCTTCCTCGAAAGATCCCACTGACAGGACTTTAGTCCTACCTGCGGAAGGAGATTATTTATTTAATATATATAATATACATATATATATATATATATATATATATATATATATATATATATATATATATATATATTATATATATATATATATATATATATTAGTGATGAGACGATTAATCGTCATCGTCATCGGCAAAATCAGCATATTTCTCAATCATCATTGTCACTTTTCTACCGATTATTTTGTCGATTAATTTACGTTTATTGGCTTTTTTAAATATCTCTCGGCATCACCTTCCGTTGAGAGTGAAAAGCTTTATGGTAATGGGGTTAGATATATACTCAAAGATAAAATCGAATTACCAGAAATTGGAGAAAAAATTGTTTCTGCATCACAATTTAGAGTTCTAAATTTAAAGTACTTGAATTTTGCGTGTCTATCCATGTTCACATTTATATAACTTTTTAATATCGATTTTCTGAAGATACTACAAGGTGTCCCTCTAGTTCTCGGCTTCAGATATGTACTTATAGATATCAAAGTACTGGTTATATGTTAATAAAATTTGTATATGAATATCTTCATTGAGTTAGTAAATCGTTTGGATGACGAAGATCTCTGTACAATTTTCAGCAGGATGACGTCATTTGCCACACGTCCATCGTCATCATGTAAGAAATGGAGTCCTTCGGGATATTTCCAATGGACTTTGGCCACCAAGGTCGCCTGATCTTACCCCACCGGATTTCTTCCTATGGAGCTTACTGAAAGGGATGGTGTATCGCAACAAGTCACGTACTCTCACTCAGCTAAAAAACAACATTCGGTCTACAGTGGCTTAAACGTTAGAGTGATTTACTCACCTGCTTGAGGGCGCCGATTCGATCCCACTCTGGGATCCTAGGTATATACTACCTATAAAAGCTCATCTCCTCGAATAGGGCAATGCCCGTGAGATGTGAACTTAAAAATTAAAAAAAAAATAAAAAAAAATAAAAAAATTGACGTTGTGACTCCCACATTGTTGGCGACAGTAGTATATGTAGCTCTATTGATGGGTGTCAGATTTAGCTACCTCGAAAAAAATCTGGCAACCTAAGCATATACTACTGGCGACAATCTACTTTAACAATGGAAAGCGTGGGCAGGTATGCTTTGATTGCTATTGACGATCACTTTCAACGCTTGTTGTGATGTCAGCATGAATCTCACGCACCAAGGTTTGTTCGTGGCATATTTTATTAACTTATGAGCACTATTTTTGATATCTATTAGAGCATATCTAGGGCCGAGGGTGAGTGGGGCACCCTGTATTATACTATATATTAAAATTACAAGACTTTGCACATTTGAATAAAGAATTAAAGAGATAATTTAATTCTTCCTTATAATAAAATTTTTAAATTTATTAAAATAAAAATGTTTAAAATATAATTTTTCAGTTTCATCGTCATTGTCAATCGAAATCGTTAAAATTACTATAATCGTCAAAAAATCATCGTCATCACAAAAAAGGTTCTCAGTCACCCCATCACTATATATATATATATATATATATATATATATATATATATATATATATATATATATATATATATATATATATATATATATATATATATATATATATATATATATAAAATTAAATAAAATAAAATTTAAAAATAAAAAAAAAATAAAAAACATATTTCTCTCTCTCTCTCTCTGTATTACCTCTCCTCTCTCTCTCTCTCTCTCTCTCTCTCTCTAGTCGCTAGCCTCTCTACCTCTCTCTCTCTCTTATAATAGTTCTTTTCCGCATCACCCAATGTATTGCAGTTTCCTCCATATATCTTTTTTCATTTTAAAAAAGTAAAAATATTTTAGCATGAAATATTAACTATACGAGTTTCAAGGGTGGCCAACTCGTCTGTATTATGCGCCAATTTTTATGTGAATGAGTTGCGATTACCCAATATATATATATATATATATATATATATATATATATATATATATATATATATATATATATATATATATATATATATATATATATATATATATATATATATATATATATATATATATATATATATATATATATATAATATATTATAAAAAAAAAAAAAAAAAAAAAAAAAAAATTATTATTATTATTATTATTATTATTATTATTATTATTATTATTATTATTATTATTATTATTATTATTATTATTAATAATATTTAAATATAATAAAGAATAAGTAGTGATCATATTAAGCATAAATAGCAATTATAATAGTAAAATGCTGTATTGTTAGTAAGGAGAAGTATTTGTTTTAGTAAAAGTGATTGAGTGGTCGTGGCAGTGTTTAGTTGTTTAACCTAACCTAACCTAACCTAATTAACCTAACTAACATAGCCTAACCTAACCTAACTTGTATTAGTCGCAGTATTGTTTAGTTGTTGAAAGGGTAGCAGTAACAGCGACGTTTATTCTATTGAATACAATTGTTAGTAGGGATGGTTGTTAGAGTAGTTGTAATTATGCTCGCAATAATACTAGTAAGCAGTGAGAATGGTATAAGTAGTAGTGATAGTAGTAGTAGTATTAGTAGTAGTAGTTGTAAAGAATCCTTACACGCTATTGAAATTTGTCTGCATCGAGAAAAAAAAAACATTTCTGCATTTGAAAGTTTCCAAAAGGCTGAACATTTGAAACAATTAAAAGGAGCCAAAAAGTCATTTTAATACTTTCCCATAATTCCGTTTCAACCCTCCCATATTTTCCATTTCCCTCCCCAAAAGTAGGGGGGTAATTTATCCCATATTTCTATCCCCAATCAATCCCCCACTCCTCTTAATACCCCTTTTACCACTCCCCCATTTTCCATTTTTCTCTTAGCTTTGTTTCCGAAATTATTTTAAAAATATGATATCGTAGCAATTGTTTACATTTTCTTTTGTTTGGCTAAATTATTAAGTGAGCTTAAAAGCTATTTATTTATTAATTTATTTATCTACTTATTTATTTTTTATATTTTATTTATTTATTTATTTTTATTATTTTTAGTTTTTTTTTAATAACCTTAGTTAATTAGTTGGCTAGATAGTTTAAGCTTGTAGTTTTTTTTAAAGTACCAAAACTATATATTTAATTATTTATTTATTTAATTTTATTATTTTGCTTTATTTATATTTTTTGTAGTTTTTATTTAATTTTTTATAAATTATTTAATAATTAACTTTGTTAGTTAGAAATATTGTTAACTAGTAAATCAAAATCCATCCCCAGAAGTGTTATTAGTCCTGTTAGTTGGCTGGCCAGGCCTATCGCGGATGCCGATTTTGATTCCACCAGTAACAAGCACGCCGCTGGTGTAGTTATTACGCATATATAAATTTATTATATAATAAAAGAAAATAAAAATAAACTAAAAATTAAAATAAAATTATTTAAGTACTTAATAATATTTTTAAATACATTTTTAAAATTTTTTAATTTATTAGATTGCAAACTAAAAAACTAAATTAAAAATATTTTAGTTGCCTAATAATATTTTTTAATAAAAAATGTTTTTAAAATTTAGTTTGTTTTAATAAAAAATAAACTTTAAACTAAAATAAAAGAATTTAATTAATGTTATTTTTTAATATAATATATTTTTAATTTTTTAAAAATTTATTTAATTAATAACTAAAAACGAAAATTATATAATTTGTAATATTTTTTAATATAATTTATTTTTCACACTTTTTAAACTTTTTAAATTATTGACTAAAAACTAAATCTGAATAATTTATAATGTTTTCTTAATAAAATATATTTTTCACAATTTTTTAAATTTATTAAATTATTCTCGGAATCAAAATAAATATTTTTTCCCATGATGCCTGAAATTTTTGCATTTAAAAGAAACATCTTCAGAAGTTCTAACCACCCTGTTGCTTGTTCTGTATGAGAGTGACGTTCACCTTTTCTATTTGCGTAACATCGCATTTCTGTGGAGGTTTCAAATATTCTTCTGTCCTTGATAATGTGGAGTCTAGGGCTTTTCGGCTTTTTATTTGCCTAGCACAGCACTTTTGTGGAGGTTTCAAACATTCTTCTGTGGAGTCTATGGTTTTTCATCTTTGTATTTGTGTAGCACAGCATTTCTGTGGAGGTTTCAAACATTCTTCTGTCCTTGATAAAGTGGAGTCTAGGGCTTTTCGTCTTTGTATTTGCGTAACATCGCATTTATGTGGAGGTTTCAAACATTCTTCTGTCCTTGATAAAGTAGAGTCTAGGGCTTTTCGTCTTTGTATTTGCGTTGCACAGCATTTCTGTGGAGGTTTTAAACATTCTTCTATCCTTGATAAAGCGGAGTCTAGGGCTTTTCGTCTTTGTATTTGTGTAGCACAGCATTTTAAATATTCTTCTATCCTTGATAAAGTGGAGCCTAGAGCTTTTCGTCTTGCGAACCCTTCTACTCTAACTAACTCGCCATAACCTCTTTCTGGCTTTCAAAATGTTACATTCTCTAATAATATTATCGCTATTACAGTGACCCCAGACGTGACCGCTATGCTCATTCTTAAAGGTACTCCACTGGTAAAGTCTAGAACAATTTTCCTACTTCCATTTTCTTTACTTCCTTCGAATTGCAAATCTCAAACATTATATGTCGAGTCTTGTCAACCATTAATTTTGTTAATGATGTTAGTTTCTCCTCAACTATGTTGAGACTATTTTGGTCTCTGACGTTTTAATTACCGTGATATATATATATATATATATATATATATATATATATATATATATATATATATATATATATATATATATATATATAATATATATATATATATATATATATATATATATATATATATATATATATATATATATATATATATATATATATATATATAATATATATATATATATATATATATATATATATATATATATATATATATATATATATATATATATATATATATATATATATATATATATATATATATATATATATATATATATATATATATATATATATATATATATATATATATATATATATATATATATATATATATATATATATATATATATATATATATATATATATATATATATATATATATATATATATATATATATATATATATATATATATATATATATATATATATATATATATATATATATATATATATATATATATATATATATATATATATATAAATATATATATATATAATATATATTTATTTTTTTTTTTTTTTTTTTTTTTTTAATTTTAATTAATATTTAAAAAAATATTTTTAAAAATTTTAAAATTTAAAAAATATTTAAAACAAATAAATTTAAAAATTTTGTTACATAAATTTATTTTACTGTTTGGAATTTGGTAAACCAGTTAAAATTTGAATGTTTTCTTTTGCAATTTTTACATTTAATTTAGAGATAGATAGAAAAATAGATAGATAGATAAGAAAAAAAATTAGAAAAATACATAGAATATATTCGAAGTATATAAACTTTAAAAAAAAAAAAAAAAAAAACCGTTTTTTTATTTTTTTAAATTCCTAAATAAATAAATAAAATGGTTTTTGAAAAAATATATTTTTCATAGTGTCAGTGTAACGGGTTCTTGTCTTACATGGTCGAAGAAAGGAAATTGAAAAGAACCAAAAATTTTGAATTTTGAAAAAAAAAAAAAAAATTAAATAAAAATTAAAAAATAGAAATATAATTGAAAAAAAAAAAATGAAAAAAAAAAAATTCTCGTAATTTTATAAAAACCTACTCACACACACACACACACACACACACACACACACACACATATATATACATATATATATATATATATATATATATATATATATATATATATATATATATATATATATATATATATATATATATATATATATATATATATATATATATATATATATATATATATATGTTGAGTAATAAATGAAAACTCATAGTTGCTTAGGAAGTAGATTTTAAGGTGGTCAAGTTTGGTTTAATTCGAATGTGTAAAGATGGGGATGTATTGGTGTGGGTTCCTTTTTGTCGTTGGGTGAATGGTTTGTGTTGCTTTGAGTTGATAGTTGAATTGGAAATATAGGAAGTACAGTGTTAAGTGTGGGAGTGGCTGTTGAACGATTGTGTTGGTAGCGTTGCTTCGTAAGTATAAGGATGGTTGCCACGAGGAGTTGGTAGTATCCTCAGCAAGTGGGTCCTTCCGTAAAATTCCACAATTCGTTTGAGTTGAGGATAAATTTTAAAAGGATAGTTGTAAGGAGAGGGGGTTTCAGAGATGTTAAACGTGGGATCTTTGAATGTAAGAGGTGTGAATAAAGAAAAGAAAAGGGAGGAAGTAGCGGTTGTGATAGAGGAATGGGGGATGGATATTCAGAGAATCGAAACTGAAGGTGAAGGGGATTTGGGCTTTGGGAATTCCAAAGGTGAATGGAATGAATGCGAGGGTTAGAGCAAAGGAGGGAGGTGTCAGTTGTCATGATAAATGAGTGGTGGATTTGGATCTAGTGGGGGACTAGAATAGTCTGGTTGATATTAAAGTTAAGAAGAGAATATTGGGTATTTATATTTGCTTAGTCTGAGTGAGTATATGGGGTGTTTTGATGGTATAGGGATCATGCTTGCCTGATGGGCAACTTGAATGCCCTAGAAAGGTGAATAGGGAAAGTAGGACCCTTTGAATGAAACGGATAAATGAAAATGGGACTGAAATGATTGAAATATGTGCTGCAAGGGGTCTTATAATAGGAAATACATGGTTTAAGGATAAATATATTCATAAGCATACTTTGGTGAGTGGTGTGAATGGGGAGAGGGGACTGTTGGATTATGCATGCGTGAGATGAGAAGAGAGGAGCAGGTTGTTAGATGTTAATGTACTGAGGGGAGCTGCGATGGGTGTCTCTGATCATTACTTCTTAGTGGCGAGAATAAAAATTAAATAGGGATGGGAGAAAGAGAAAGGGAGAGGGTGGGATGTAGTGCGGGTACAAAGGTTAATTGACGAAGAAAAGAGACGAGATAAGTGAGAAGAGAGATAAGTGAGAAGTGTGATTAGGTAAGGGGGAGTGAGGTGGATGGTGTTAATGAGGAATGGAGTAAATTGAAGGGAGCTTTAGCGGAGGTTATGAGAAGAGTATGTGGGGTAAAGAAAATTAGGTAATGGTAGAAGATAGGGGAGTGAGCGGTGGAATTAAGTTTGGGAATATGATCAAATGGAAGAAAGTGGCCTTTAGAAAGTATTTGGATACGAAGGAAGATAAGGATTGGGAGGAATATAGTAAAAGATGTAGGGAGGTGAAAGAAGGAAGTTAAGAGGGCAAAAATAAGAGTGGAAACGGAGTGGGGCAAGAAGCTAGCTTAGAATTTTAAGGAGAGAATTAATATGCCTTGGTAAGAAGATTGTGCATTTCCCCCATGATTGTTTACCTATTACAAAAATAAATATAACTGACAAGGGAGCTGGTATGTTTACTCCAAATGGCAGATGGGAGATAAATATAATAAATATTGATTATGATTTAATGCTTTGTAGATTATATAATAATGAGTAAACTTGGAGACTTATACTTTCTGAATTTGAAAGAGAATATCAAGGTATGTGGACGACTGAAAATATATACAAATAAAGTGATTAAAATAAGTGAGAAAGGAATCGATAACAATACAATCAATATTATGAGGAAGAAATCGAGAAGAGTAAAGTGATTTGGGAATATTTTAGATTCAAGAAACTGATAATGAAGCAATTAAAAGGATAAAATAAAAGCAATGAGGATGGCTAATGACAATTAATAAAGAGCCTTTGGGAAATAGTTAAAAGGAATTACTTTTACTATAAAGGTCAAAATGAACCAACTAGAGGTCATGCGAACCTATTCTAACTATCTTATATGGGTGTAAGAAATGATACATAA
>SEYY01012262.1:0-2500 GCA_009176605.1 Armadillidium nasatum | reverse complement strand
GTTACAAATGGTTCTTAATCTCAACAATCTCCAATAAATTTGTCTAAGTTCTTAATTTTATTTATTCCTTTGAGCTTTTCAGTATTCTATTTATAAACTTGCAATTATCTTTCGATGTCAAGATACTACATTCATATGTTACTATTCACCTAGTTTTATATTATACTAGTAGTAACTACCAATAGTTTATAGGTTTCCTGTAATACTTGTAGTAACTTTAAATAGTTTCTAAGTTTCTTTTTATACTAGCAACAACTGTAAATAATTTTTTTTTCTTCTTCTTCTTCTTCTTCTTTTTCTTCTTGTTCTTCTTGTTCTTGTTCTTGTTCTTCTTCTTGTTCTTGTTCTTCTTGTCCTTATTCTTGTTCTTGTTCTTGTTCTTGTTCTTGTTCTTTTTGTCACCAAACCAAATTTGTCTTCAATATTAACTTCCAAAGATTCATTTCAAATAATAGTTTCAAAATTGTGCAACTATTGAATAAATCCACTTTTCGTTATCCAAAGTTAAAGCTCAGGTTAGGTTAAAGGTTAGGTTAGGATAATATCAGAGTTAAAGTTAAAGTCATTATCCTTATTATCAATAAGTTCGTTATTATAATTATTATCGTTATTATCCAGAGAATCTAAAAGTTGTGTTTAATAGTAGTATAAACTATATGATGTTTGGTTTTAAATGTATCTTATTACTAGTGTTAGTAATTGGTAATTTGTTTCCAAGTTTAATGTTATACTTGCGGTAACTGCAAATTATTCCTAAGTTCCCTTCAATATTACACTGTTAAAATTGTCCTAACGAATCGTTGGGACAAGTGGCAAAAATGTCACAACAAACTTTTTCTGTTATTTTCTTATTAGAAAATAAATCGGTGAAGCGACTTTCTTATGCTTAACGTGTCTTTTCTCTGTTGAAAATTTTGCTTGGACATTTTTGCAACTTGTCCCAACGAGTCGTTAGGACAATTTTTGTAATTAATTCATAAGTTTACTTTAATACTATTGGTAACTATCAATAGTTTATGTGTTTCTTGTAAAATTAGTAGTAACTTAAAATAGTTTCTAAGTTTCTTTTTATACTAAATAACAACTGTAAAATAATTTTCTTCTTCTTCTTCTTCTTCTTCTTCTTCTTCTTCTTCTTCTTCTTCTTCTTCTTCTTCTTCTTTTACTTCTTCTTCTTCAACTTCTTCATCTTCTTTTATTCTTCTTTTCTTCATCTTTTACTTCTTCATTTCTTCTTTTTCTTTTCTTATTCTTATTTCTTCTTTTCTTCTTTTACTTCTTCTTCTTCATCTTTTCTTCTTTTGAATCTTCTTCTTCTTTTACTTCTTCTTCTTCTTCTTCTTCTTCTTCTTCTTCTTCTTCTTCTTCTTCTTCTTCTTCTTCTTCTTCTTCTTCTTCTTCTTCTTTTACATCTTCTTCTTTTACTTTTTTTTCGACCCATATTTTAACACTATTAAAAATTTTGATTATGTCTTATTATATTTCTTATTTAATTTTCTTAGTAAATGTAAATAACAATTTGAAGAATATTATTTATTTAATATTGTTTGTAAAATGAACAAATATATTGTAATTGCAATATGTAAATAGTAATTATAATATATAAATTGGAATTGCAAAAATTTAAATATCTGCGGGATTCCGAGAACAGCTGATGAGATACAGATGTTGGATTTCGGTTTTTTGATACCAATGTAGGAACTACATAGAATGTTTTTCGGATAAAGGTACGGAATATGAATTAAACATTATTGTGGATGTTGATTGGTTCTAGCATAAATCTATCGTGGCATATGTCTATGCGGTGTACCGTGGCGTATACGGTAGAGGGATCGACTCACTTCCTTGAGGGTGCCGGTTCGATTCCATTTGCGGATCCTAGGTATAATCTACCTAGAAAAGTTACTTTTCTCGAATATGGCAATGCCCGTATGATGTGAAAGAGGTGTTTCTTTTTCTTGTGACCTTTCTAGGAAAGATCACATTACTTCTCTTTCTAAGCAAGCTTTTAAGAGACTGGATGTTCTAAGACGTTTTCGTAATTTTTTATCGCCACAACAGTTGCTTGTCTTTATAAGGGTTCTGTCCGCCCCTGTATGAAGTGGTTTCCACTCATACAGCTCTCCTTGAAATGGGAAAATTTACGGCTTTTCATCTTATTAACTTTTCCACTCTCACTAAATCTCTTCTCTCCAATCTCTTTCTGCCCATTGAATTGTTTGCGTCACTATATTCTATCCCTATCACAATGGCACTCATCTTTTGAACTCTCCCGTTGCATGCGTCTATCACAGTCTCATCCTTTCTCTGCCCAACTCTCTAACCCCAGACTTAGCCGCTATGCTCAATCTTAGATGTACTCAACTGATAAAGTCTGGAACACTCTCTCTTTATTTGTTTTCCCAATTTAACTCCCTTTTACTTATTCACCTTCAACCACCTTCTATCTGGACATGTCGGCCTTTAACTTGATCAGATTTACGATGTTTCCCCAGCTCTT